>JAYRBW010007508.1:0-13556 GCA_036023295.1 Invenusta paracnida
TAAAGTTTTAAACTGCATGGAATTTGTGAAATATTTCGAATAATATGAAAATCTAATTCTATGAAGGGCATAGATTTTTTTTATAGGAATATTTGAATATTTGAATATTGCCATATTTGAATTCTCCATATCCTAATCTATGCAAAGGCGCATTTATTTAATATTTTAGTATCTATGCATGGAAATACGAAATTTTTTACGAAACGACCTACTATAACGATATTTTTAAATTCAAAATTGATAAATAATTATTTATCGAATACATTTAATAAATACCAATAATATTCAAAACATATAAACTATTAAACTTGCATGCAATTCCGAGATCTGTCTTTTGAAGTCGTCAAAGTCCTGGTCGAATTCTGTTCTCCGCTGGTCCAGATAATTGTAAGGCTTCTTCTTCATGGCGGTTACAATGACCTGGAATTTGGTGTACATAGAATCCATGCCTTCGATCTTGGAATCATTGAGACGTGAGTAGATCTGCATTAACTCGAACATCTCTATAATCTTCTTCAGCCGACGACAGAATGTGTCAAACTTTCCAAAAATGTACATCTCCGAAAACTCAAACTTCCGCTCATCAGGCAGAGCATCCAGCTTGGCCTTGGTCTTTTGGAAACAGGATTGATAGGCCTCGTTTAGATTGATGCAGTCGTGAAGTTTGCGAAGCACCTCCGGCATCTCTTGTGACCAAACGGTCTCCGAACCCTCCAGAGATATGTAAGCTTTGGAGGCTGTGATCATTTGATTGGTCACCTTCACAAAGAGAGAGGTCATCTTCTCCGAAGTGTTGTAGTACCGGGAGATGCTATGGATCATGCGGATCGCGTTGATCAGTTTGGGAATGGTGTCCACCATTTTTACCTGTTAGATATAGTTAATTAGGAACCAGTATGTAGTTATAAATGTCTTCGCTTCGTTTGGATTTGAAACAATTTGTTTGTATTAAGTTACTGGTACACATTTATTATTTTAGAAATATGTGTGAAGGTTACTGAAGAGACAATAATAAGTTGAAAAAGAACTGTTCTTACTCCCCATATTAATAACTATTAGTATATTAGTGTTGTAAAATCAACTATAAAAATTATATTATTCATTGATTTAAAATTTTGTAAATAATTAAAATAGCTAAAATACATATGAAAGTAATATTGATATTTAAAATATATTTTCTAAGCACATAAAGTTAAAGAAATTACTGCCTAAAATATAAAGTTTTATCTTTATAATTATCCACTCATGGATTAAAGTATTAAGATTAACTTAATATTTAATCTCTACTACAACATAATATAATACTTTTACACCAATTATATGGATGAAATGCATATTTTATTAAACTACGTACTAACTTAACTATGACAAATGTAATATACATGTATGTACTATATATGTAGAAGGATTATAAGCAAAGAGAACATTTGATTATACTTCGTTTTTTAAGAGAGCTATGATTGATTAGGCGGCGTTTTTGCTTCTAATTTAGACAAAAAGACTAAACTACAAAATATAGACTAATTTACTTTTCAGACAAAAAGAATTTAAATTCAATAGTTACCCTGTATATGCATTCATATATTCATGTATTAAAAACGGAAAGAATGATGTTGCAGCTTTATGAATAGTTATTATTATAGTATAGAACGTCCATCATTCAATTGAAGTTAATATTAGCATATAAAACAGATCAAGTTATATATTTACAGAAATAGTATTAAACATCCCCATTTATGAAAAAGGGACTTATTAATATTTAAAAGTTATACAAAATGAAATTGTCAAGGGATCACTAGATTCAAACTTTAAGATGTTTTACAAGTGAAAGAAAATAAGTCATTTGAGTTATTTAGTAAACGATTGAAAAGTACTAATATAATAAAGTCAACTTTAAAAAGAAATTAAAGCATGGATAGTAAAAATAAACTATAAAAATATATAATTATAAAAAATCCTAACATATTAAAAACAAAAATTCGATAACAAATGAGATAAATAGTGATAATAATAAACATACGGGATCACTGTGATAGAGAGGCAAACAATGTTCATCCAATGTGTACAGAAATTTGACATTGTCTTTGGCTTCATTGGCGCAATCAGTAATTCGCTTATCCATCTCGATCCAAGTCTATCATTTACATAAAGAAAAAACGTCAAGTACATATCTATATTTCTATATATTATTATAAATAAAAAAATCAGACAAATATACGTATCTGAATATTAAACGCACTACTTACAAGTATGTCGACAATAAATAGAAAAGAGAGATTATGTTACCTTAAGAGTTCTCGACTTGGCCGCCTGAAGCACCCCAAGCACAGCTTTCACTTCCGTGGACTTCAGCTGATCGAGAAGATAGTTAAAGGTGGCCATTCGCTTCTTCCAGTGATCTAGTTCTGCTCGGGGGCCAATATCATCCGCTTCCTTCCGAATCTGTTCTGACTCGGCTAGTACCTGGTGTTAAAAATATATCAAGCTTATGCACACTCGAAATGTTGAAAAATAGGTCAAGATCAATTCATTCAAAATACTGTGAAAATAGGCTAATTTAATGGTAATTTTAAAGATTGTAAAATTAGAATACATTCTAAGGTGAAAGATAGACCAAAATCACACACAGCTAACAAAACAAAAAATAGGTTAAAATTGTAAAATATAAGTTCAAATCTATATAAAGTTTAATATTAAAGTTTTAAAAAAGTAATCTAAATCCAAAAATAAACAAGTTTTTTTTCAAATTGAATTATATTCAGCTTTTTAGCTACAAAAAAATAAAAAAATAAAAAATAATATTTTGATCAAATTAAAGTGTATAAGAAATATGCTTACAATTATATAAATTTTATTTTTTGTTTTTTTGTAGCTAAAAAGCTGAATATAATTCAATTTGAAGAAAACTTGTTTATTTTTAGATTTAGATTACATTTTTAAAACTTTAATATTAAACTTTATATAGATTTGAACTTATATTTTACACAATTTTAACTATTTTCCATTTAATACTTTTAGATTAATAAGTAATTCCAGAAATGTCATATTTGAGGATTTTTTATAGCAATTTGGTGATAGAAAAATTTATCTTTAATCATTTATACATCAGAAAATACAATCATACCTCTTAACATTGCAATATTTGTTTATATATTGATACATTTTAATTGCACGCCACTGAAAAATGGTACAACTTATTCGATCTAATCTTAAATAATTAGAATTATTATTCCTCTGAAGCTGTAATAAAGTTTGTCAATTAGGCTCTGTGAATATTTATTTAACAAAATATTATAAACTATAGTTTAGACAAACCTGTTCTATTTGTTTCATCCAGACGGCAGCACAGTGTTCGATTGCGTTGAGATTTTCGGTGTTACTGGCTACATTCAGACAATCCGTGGGAGTCTTGATTCTGTGTAGATCGAAACCTTCGCAAGGGTGGAGAGTCACCTGAAGAAAGAAAATAGTTTAAGATGGAAATAAAATATAAGGGATACGAGATAAGCTTATTTAAATGGATTAATTTGTCAAATTTTCAAAAACTTAATGTCAAAATATGATATCTTAATAATAACCATATTATAGTGTCAAAAATGTATTATTAATATTGTTTAAATTTTGTATCATGTTTTATTGTTATGGTGTATATTATATTGTTAATATGTTATTGACCTCTTTCATATATAAACAAAATCTAAATTGATACATATTTTGCCATATCAATTTAAAAGAAACTGAATAACTATTTTTATATTTAACTTTACAATAATATGAATATGAATATAACACGCGTAATAAGGTAATATTTTAAAATAGGCTGTAAATAATAGTATCATTTTCATAATATTTTTTTTTTACAAATAGTAGTAGTAGATAACAATAAAATCATTAAGAAATTTGAAACTTTATATTCTCTAAGAGTATATAAGAGAAATGTTCGTTTTTCATACTTTAATGTTATACATTGTTTAAACATATTGAACAAACATTGATAAGTAGCGAAATGTAGTCATTTTTATTTGGTTATCCTTCATATATACTATCAATTTGAAATGTTATATACAGTCTCATCAACAAGTAATTGTCAGTTACTAACGCGAGAATGTTATCCTAAATGTGTTACAATGTTAGACCACAGTAGATAAAAGTTAACATAACATGTTGTAATAAAATATAACAAAATTGGTCACACTTTGTCAAACTTATTATATAATCTGAAACAAATTTATTGTACAAATTATGTTCAGTAATATGGAAACCGAGCAAAACGACATTATTATTAACAGTTTTCACAAGCCAGATAGCTTATCCTTGAATTATTGACTAGTGTAAGATTAAAATAATCAGTATTTATTTTATAATACGTTTTAAATGTTTACTCAGGTTGTATGAAATAAAATGACATTTTCTGTATACAATAATAATTATAATTAATACTTTATATATGATATCGATTGTCTAAAACTGAGAATATTATAAATTTTGCGGTAAAATCTTTATTGGATACAAATTGTCTTGTCAGTGAGCACACCACGCACTTTTTCCTGAAGCGTCTCTTGCGCCCCCGAGAGAACAGCCACGAAGCCATCTAGGTTGTTGAGCATATCTTTTCTAGCTTGATCCTGGTGCTCCAGTTGACCCCATCCTCCCTGAAGATGACGTAATTGAGGTAACAAAATTTTGGATAAAAGACTTTCTAGGCCTCTCAACACTCCATCAGAGCCATCGATCACCATGAAGTTCACATCCTGGAAGACGAGCAAATGAACATAACACCAATATTAAATTTAAGCATGTTTTCATTAAAAATGCTTAATATATTTTCAAAAAAATAATTATATTATTTACTAATCTTCATAGTTATATGCATATCCTAGGCTTTCGTTTTTTTGTAAACTCACGTTTTTTACGTTACTATTTATCTAAAAACAATGAAGTCAAAAGAAATGTTAAGATCTTTTTACAGGAATATTAAAGGATTTATAAGTTCACAAAAAAGTTAAAACAGAGCGCATTTTGTTAACATATTAATTATATGTAGTGTAATTGTTCGTATATATTAAAAACAATATTTTTATCTTTTAAACTTTTATAGTAAACAAACATTCCATTATTTATTAGTAACTGCAAATAGTCTATCGTAAATAAATATATATTTTTTTAAAGTGAACAACTATATGTATATAAGCATAATTTGAATGATTATAAATTAATTCTTCGAAAATAATACTACCAACAAAATTATATAATCGTGTTCATTTATTATCGTATAGCAGTCAAATTTAGGTATATGTTTTAAACACAATAATAGTGTAATTATTTCAAATATCAAATTTTGTATAGTAATTATTATTTTTAGATGTATATATCAATATGAATTAATTCATGATATGATTAGACTTTTTTAATGAACTTTGTGATAAAAATTTTCTTATACACAATATGCACATAGTGTATACTATTAATACAATTGTTTGGAGCTCACAGTCTCTTACCTTGGCCAAAGATGTTTCAGACACAGCTGTGCCTTTACTAGTCCTAGTGAAGACAACACAAGGACCTTTAAGGGGCGCTTCTGAGCCCTGTGTAATGAAGATTTTTTGTTTGAGAGCTCTACCCTTAGACCCTGGTGCACCCAAACGCAATTGGTCGCCTGGAATGTATCATGGAAATAGTTTCCTTTTCTTAATGTATATTGAATTAAATATTTGAAAATTATTATTTCATAAAATGTAATAAATTATAAAACTATCCAGCTATCCAACTCACTAGATAAGAATTAGTTTACAGTTAATTAATTAAATTAATCAATGCTTTTTATATGCTATGCATATATTATATGCATATAAAATATTAAAAATTAAATAAATGTTTTTCATCTTCAACTTCAAGTTTACACAGACTGATTCAGCTTGCCAAAAATGTAATAAAGTGAGAGGAATGGCACAAAATCGAAAATAATTCCCAAAAGGATACAGATCAACTTAACGAAGAGCATCACTATAGGAAGTCTGGAGTTGTGACAACTCGATTAATATCCAGAAAATGTTAACGTATGATATAAATAACTTTTAGATGAATATATAAGTAATACTATAATTAAGAAAATCAACATTATAGAAACGTAATATACATATATATACTTTATTTATTCATTTATTATTATATATATTTACTGTAGTGATATAGCCCCTTTATAAATAAAATTAATTGAAAATGGAAAATAATGTGAAAATATACATTTTAGAATCGAATAAAATATTTACATTTTACTTATAAATATACAAAGCTTTTAGTTCTTAAATAATAATTTAACGTATTATAAAATCAATTCAAAATTTAAAAAAACCTTATAAAGTACTTAGTGATTAGTATTAATATACAAATATAAAAAAACATTAAAGATATGTACATAGCGTATCGTTTTAAAAACATTATAAATAGATTTTATGAATAAATCCTAAAATTAATTTATGATTTGAAGGAAGAATTGCTATTTATATCAATTTTAGATTAAATATACATAAATAAATGTTTACTATAAAAACAGTAATAATTTGTATTCAACCATATTACTTCATAAAATAGTTTATGTATATTCCACAATATTGAGATAAACAATAACTTTATATTGATATTATTAAATAAACAATCATATAAATTATGAGCGATAAAAAATTGTCACCAGAAATATTGTCACCAAATTGTCACTAAAATCATATTAAAGAAACATGTATGTAGCCAGTATATTAAGACACGCTAATGATAATTAAAAAAAGTCATTTACATTTAACGATGCACAATAAGCAGGTATATGTATATACATATATAAAAGTTAAATGTCATATCTCACAATCCCAATATTAGAATGAAGCTTTCTTAACAACTGTTGCTACAGATTACTATTACCTAAACAACATTCGCCTAATATCAATAACGAAAATATTTCGAGTATTGTATGCACAGTACGTTCCTGCTATACTCCGATTCATAACTATTGCAAATATGCCATTTATAGTCATAATAATAATAATATGGTATCCATACAACTGTTGGCATTAGCAGCTATTATATGTTAGATGGTACTGGAACATCGCTCTTTATTTAGAAATATACATTCTACTCATATGCCAATAAATGTAGCTTCGAATTAAGCATGAAAGTGAAAACCCTATTAAGTCATCGTATTTCTTCTCCCTTGGTAACATCGTTGCTAAGTAAACACTCACATTGATAGTCAATACAAAATGTCAGTATTGTTTATGAACTAGTTAGGTATGACTCCATTCAATAGTCATACAATGCGATATAATGGTATAAAATCATTATATTTTCTCCGCCACCTCCTTTAATGTAGCACACCGTTTTGTAACCAAGGTAGTGTTGCAGTCTCCTAAATAATGCAATATACATTCCGGAAATAGAGCATACTCTATTAAGTCCCATTAACAGTATTTAATTAATTTGGAAACAAATAAATTTTTAATTTAAATTATATAGTATGAATAGCAATAGTGCATCTTTAGTGTTAATAAAGAGAAAAGAAAAAAATAATATATACAAAATGAGGAATAATTTATACATATACATAAAACACATCAATTATACAAGTTTGCAGATGCTATGCAAATTATTATGTTTTATTCTTAAGCGTATAATTGAGTTATACTATATATGCATGTGGTTATCTCCGTTATAAGATTGTCACGCAAACAAAGTATAGACATATGAATAAAATACGAATATGAAAATATCCCAAATAATACTGGTTATAACCATGTTGTATATGGAAATTTAAATTAAACTATTCTATAGGTATTTTTATAATAGAACAATTATCCTACAACTATATAATATATGTAATAATAAACTCATGGACTTATCCATTTAATTTGTACCCACTATTATTTGATACTATTTTTATACTTTAATTTTTACCTACTTTTATAAAATGATATATCATTATTTATAATTTAAAATGTTGTCCGCAAAACACCAGTGAAATTACAATTTATATGTTATGTGATTCTCAGCTCGAAAGATATTATGTTATTGATATATAATAAGAAAAGGTAAATTTGATCTTTCTAGTGCTCAAGAAACTTATGGATATTCAATTTTGAAGTAGGCTTTGAAATAAGATTTGTTATTTTATAATCATTCGTATATACATTATTTGTCAACTTTATAAAATGGAAGTGACATTTTCGAATCAGTAATTGCGTAAAGTTCTCGGTTCACTTATTATTAACAAGTAAAATATAATTCTGTATAATGTATGTAATTGTACCTAAATTACCATATAACCCAATCACAAACTCACTCAGTCATGCGGATACAATCTAATAATCTTACAAGAGTTTAATGTGTATCAAAAGGTCACTAGATAATGCGGGCATAATAATTCATGCAATAAGTTTCTACACTTAAAATGTATTATAGTACCGACACCGCAACTATATTCTTCTAGTGTATTTACACGGTTCAATACAAACAAACAAAAAATACAATACAATCATGTAATACGAGTTATGAATACGCATAATAATATACGCATTTTTATACAGGGATTTACAAATTATTTGATGTAAGAAAACACTCTTCTAAACAGGTTTTTTGTTATTTTTCAGGGCTTAAATTAACTAAAAGTTAAATTTAAAAAAGAAAGATAAACATCTATGTATTTTTTCATTGACTAGTTTTAATATATTTGTTGACAAAATTAATTATCAAAACACAGCATCTATCTCTCAATTCGCGTTAATATTAATTAATAGTGTATGTGCAAAAACGTTATATGTATATGAGAACAAATTTCAATATGACTGGCGGAAGAAAAGTCCCATTATTTCTTTCTGAGCTTTAACTATGCTGCTATTAAAGTAATGTAAAGAAAATTATTTTAGATAAATTATTAAATATATAAAAATAATATATTTTATTTTAACCAAAACAAATTTGTTATTTGATTATATACACATATATCACGATTGTCAAAATTATATTTTAAAAGGTAAGAGTCCACCTCTACTAAGTTCGTTGAGTAATTTCATCAATGGAAGCAAATTACATTGGTTAGAGACAATAAGGTGAATGTAATTTATGCATACGTATTGTTAAGTCGATATATGTATGTAATATGTAATTGACAGAAAATTGATTTACGCACAAAAAGTTTTCCTAGGAAGATTTGTGTATATACTCGTATGTATGAAAATAGGAATAAAATATACGTTGTTTAAGACGCTGTTCACATAGGTTGACATCAATGTTCTATCGTTAACGACTCACCTGTTTCCTTTTCAAGTTCCGGCTCTTGATAATGGAAAAAAAGGCGACTTGTGCCCTTAGGAGAAAAGAACTGGTGTATTAATTCAATCTGGAGAAATGTGGAAAGAAATTGAAACATTTTACCACCTGAGAAGAGAACTATGCAGCAAGTAAGAAAATAAGACCACTGAATTGTAAAATGCACTCTATTTATCGAAACTAACTATAAATTTAAATAGTGATTTAAATAGTTATATCTTAAAATGTATATTTATAAAAATATCAATTATTTTCGTAAAATTGAATGCGTTATTTTAAGAGCTTCCATGATAATATTTAAACTTTTTCAAAAACAGTGAAATCACCTGAGAGCCATCCAGAATACCCTCTTCAACATCTCCCTTGTCTATTCCATAATAGTCAGCCACTTGTTGAATAAGGTGGTAGTGGCGTTCATCTAGCTGTGATCGTTTAGCATCTCGTTCTTCTTTAAGTTTTTGCTGTAATTAACAAAAAATATAATAATTACAAAAATAAAACATACATATTATTCATTTTAGATTACTTTATTAATTCATAGTTGATTTATATCGATTTATAGCTGTGGATTGTTAAATAAGACTTCAGTAATTATTAATTATTACAATTTAAGAATTATTTTTAAGCATACATATTATATTTCTCATCCTTAGTGAAAGGCATCCATTTACAAAGCCAGTAGCAAACATATATTTTGACTTTAATGATAATTGTATAAAGTTAGAACAACATACAACAATATATTGTTTATTAACATAATTTAGAGATGATTTAAATTTAAAAAACAATAACAAATCACAATAAATTATTTTAAATAGATGAAATATATGAAATAAATAATATTGAAATCAAAATTAATATGAAACATCTGAAGAATTTACTTCTCTTCTATTTTAAATAATTTAATTAAAAATTACAAATTACAAATGACATATCATACAGTATATACTAGATATGAATATGTGGGTTATGATTTTATATATTGTGTTAATATTTTTGCGTTTATATATTTATTTATTGTCTCACTTGGAGTATAAAATTACAGAAAGCATAATATCACAATATTTGTAATAATGGAGTGAAATATGAAATACAAAAGTTATAAGAAATAAATACAAATTTATGAAATAGAAAGCTTTAAGAAAAATTGTTTGCAGTCAGTAATTATTTATTGCTTAACCAAAGTTTAAAGTTTGGATACACATTTTTGTGTTATGCAAAAAAAGTGTTAACGTATTTTAAATAGAAAGCCTTGTTGCAATTAAATTTTGGTGCTGTTTTATATCAATTTCTTTAATAGCTATACTTCATACCATAAATATCATTTTAATTTTTTGAGGAACTCATTTCATTGCTTTTATTTTTGCAGCGTATCATTTTTGTTTTGATACCAATTCATATTTTGCAAAATATTACTATATTAAAATCAATTTCATGTATACAATGTACATAATAATTATTCATTTATTTATAAAATCATGAAATAAGGTAAAAAATAGTATATTTGATCCTTAATGTAATTAATTTTCTAAGGAATTATATTTTTTCTAAATATTATGACACTTTTTAGATTTTAGTTTAAACGTTTAACACGAAAATGTAAACATCTTTTTCAAAATAAAAAACCTAATCATTTATTTTTCTATTAAAAGTGTCTGTTTTCACTTCGAAATAGTTACATAATTGTGGTTTAATCTCATGTGGTTTTCTGTCTAACGTGTTGTTTGATTTTGACCTTAAATCTGGTGTTTTACTTCAATACTTCAGTATTATTAGGTAAGGCAGTTGTACTGCTTTTATTGATAACAATTACAATGGTTATTCTAAAAGATAAATTTTATGCGGAAAATATATTTTCTGATAAACGTCAATATCAATTAATAACGAGGCTGACAAAAATAATAATAATTACAATATAAGAAGAAGAAACAATTTGTCAACGAAATTGACCCCTTTAAAAAAAGTATCTATAAACCTTTTGATACCAATATATGCTTTTAAATGCATTCTAGCCTAATTTTTTAGCAGTCAAAGATAGGCCTATCTTCTTAGCATTAATGGCTAGAGCTGTTAGCATCTCTCAAACTAATTGCTGATGGTCTTGTTATTTGCCAAATTTTAATAAATAAGTTAAAATAAATGTCTACATAAAAAGATATATAAGCAGATAAAATATTAAAAGGATCAGATATAGTAGATAAATAATTTAACAACCTTTTATTATATATTTAAATATAAAAACTTATAATCTTAAAGTATATTATATTGAGTTATTGGAATAACAAATGTCTAATGTGATGTTTGGATATATGATTTAAAAAATGATAATAAGCTTAAATAATATATTTTATTTAATGTGTTTTAGTAATATAACAAACTTTTTTAATATGTTTTTCATATAACAGACATATAAATACTAAATATATAATTATAAATATAGCAAACATATCATACTAAATACCGCATATAATTTAGTATAATTCAAGTTTGAGATTAATACAGATCAAGATTATTTTATGGCACATGGTTATTTCTTAAAATGTATTGCACGTTATGTATTTCAATAGCTTATATCAATTTAATTTGGGTCTGAAGTATATGTTGAATTTGCTTGAAATTTGAAATGATATTCTTTACATAGGAATACTGTAAAATATTTGTTTTTGTAATTATCTTGTAATAAGCAACATGTTAACTATATGAAGTGCTTTTATCAATAATTTTAAAGAGTATTTGAAAGGATGTATGTTTACCAAAGAGGTAGTAGATTTAAATAACTATTACATGAAAATATTAATAAATATTACTATTTTTGTTATCTTTGGGCTTGTAATTTATAAAGAACACAATTTCTGGACTATTCTGTAGGTAATTGAATTTATTGGAAGCCTTATTCAGTGTTAAATTTACCAAACTCTAATTAAACAGTCTTCTTCAGTACTGCCTTAACATTTGAAATGAAAAGTATTCTAGTATATCATATTTAATTTAGTTTCAAATATATTATATGTAAAATATATATGATAATTACTTGAATTATTAATATTAAAATCAAAGGTTATAAATAATCTAAAACTTTAAACATACAAAAATAGATTTCTTAAAATATAAAATTTAGTTTAAAATTGTTACATTACTAAATACAATTCTGGTTAATTTCTATATTGCTATTTTATTAAGATAATATACAAAAAAAGTCACTTTTAATAATACTTTATTTATATTTATCAGACTAGAAAATGTACAGTTTTTCAGGTATTAACTTGTGGAGTTTACTTGGCATAAGCTTTGTTCAAAAGTTGATTTTAAGTTTATAGTAAAAAATCCAAGTTTAGAATATAGTAACATATGAGTAATACTTATACAGATATTATTTACTCTACTGCCAGAGTCCAAATTACTTCCTGTCTGTAGAGACCTCAATGATCATTTACTTCCTTAATAAGTAATGCCAAAGGCTTTTCTTTATCTTATCATTAGTCATGAATAAAGTATCCAGTTTTGAGAATACATATATTATACAGGTTAATGCTTTAGTGAGCTACTGATAATATTTTGAAATGCATTGGATAAGTGTTATCTGCATATTAGAACATATTACAGATATAAATTAATAATATTCTTAAAATGTATGTTCTATTGCTTAATTTAAATATTTATAAATTATATTTAAATGTAGTAAACTGATTAATTCATCTTTTTAACACTTTCCCCATTGGATAACTTAAAAGTAACTTTTTATAACTAGTCATACACTTGCATAATCATAAACTATACTATTGTATAGGCAATTGGATTATTTTCATTTAAAATATCATAATTTTGTATAACTGGCCATGTACTTCCATATATTCTATGAAAAAAATTGTAGACATTAAATTTTAATTATTCCAAAACTTACTATTACATTACTATAATATGCATAGGAAATTATTTTAATCTTAACCCTTTGACTACAGCACATAGAAATAAAAAGTACCACGCTATTTATGGGCAAATTTTTCAAAATTTGAATTGATATTATTCGTCGATAAAATTTGAATTTTTAAATGACGTAGTTGATCGAGAATTTCCTCCATTCTCTCAATATAGCTATATAGTGTAAGTTATAAATGGTTACAGAATGCATTGTTTCATTACGATAGAGAGTATTTACATAGCTGTAAACAGACATAATATGTATATAATGTTATAAATAATGAAATTGTTTTGACATAACTAATTTATTATCATAAAATATTATT
>JAYRBW010007519.1:0-13555 GCA_036023295.1 Invenusta paracnida
CCAGGGGCGGATCCAGGATTTTATGCGAGGGGGTGCCAATATCCCAGGGACGCCATTATTCACATAAACAATGAGCAACATTAATAATATTAAAAAATATATAATTCAAACAAATTAATACAAAAAAACCATGTAATTATAGCTCTGTAGTGTCTAAAATATGTTGGTACCATTTATTAATGGTGTAACTTTTAAACAACCATGTAAATTAAACTGAAAGGGCCTCTGGATCCGCCCCTTAATCACTACAACTTTGAGAAGTCTGTCGATACTAGTGTAGTGGTTAGCATATATATATATATATATATATATACATGTAGTTGCTGAGATATTAAGGTTCAAATAAACCACTTTAACATGGAGAATACTCTCATCGTATAGCCTTTGTTTACCAAAACCGATATTACACGTTGTCTAACTCACAGGTTGTCTAAGGACCCCGATCTAATCCCTCCATTTCCCTCCACTTTTAGGACGAACACTACGCATTTTACGACTCGCCAAACTACTCAGCATGCTCCGTCTACTTCGTCTCTCACGATTGGTCAGATATGTCAGCCAATGGGAAGCAGTAAGTGATACACTCAAGTTCTTACCACCTATACATCAATAAATGGAGACTTACTCTACGAATTTATCGATTAGCATTTAATTTGTCATAAAATTCACGACTTACAACGAAACACACAGCATATTTAAGTTATATCTACTTTTGGAAACACGATAAAACTACTAAGCACTTTCTAAGTGCGTACTAAGTGCTTATCAGTGCATGCTAAGTGCTCATTAAGTGTTTATACTAAGTGCTTATTAAGTTCTTACTATGTGTTTAACAAATGCTTACTAAGGGCTTACTAAGTGATTACTAAGTGCTTACTAAGTGCATACTAAGTTCTTACTAAGTGCTTATTAAGATGATTAAGCGCATGACACGCTTAATTTAGAAGCATTCTTGGTTTAATTAAGCTATTTTATAGGTCTTAAGTATTTCTTTATTTTACCTACATTATACGGAATCATAATGTAGTAGAAGTAGTAAATTAAATCTGCAATCTAAAATGTAGGTAATAAACAGTATAAATTATTTTTTAAAACACAGCCTGAAGTATAAACAAAATATAATCCATCAATATAAAGATTATTTTAATTGAGTCATATAAGAGTTCATGTAATACCTACGTATTAGTGAAGTAATGAGCAATTTCCGCTCAGAACAATATAAGTCAAGAAAACCATAATAATAACATTATTTGCATACTGACGACCTATTTTGTCAATAATATTTCACTTTTTCTAGATTACTATGCAAATTGTTGTTTTAATAGACTCATGGGCATTCTAGAGTAGGTACTACTCCTTCTTGGTTTATTACTGTTATCAGGCGTTAGGCTAGTTGATGAGCTCTGATAAGAGCGAAACGGCGCTGTCCTTGTCTCCTTTGGCATAAGTAATATACCGAAGTAGTGGGAAGGTGGGATTCATGCGGTTTTATTGACTCATACATAATGTATACGTATAATTTCTATACGTAATCTAGTTCAACTTAGCGTATTTTATTTTACTAGTTAACGTCGCTTTTTTTATTTAATTCTTATATTAGTATTTTATTTTTATTACTTGTAAAAGAAACTCTAAATGTCGTGATCAATTGTTTTTTATAAAGCCAATTAGGTGCATGTCGTTGAAGGCACTATGAACAGTGCTAAATACATCAAAGTCATCGAATCTCGGCTGATCTCCCAAGCAAACGATTGGTTTGGTGACAATAACTGGGTGTTCATGCAGGATGGGGCATTGCGTCATACATCTAAGCTCTAAACAAACTACTTCCAAGCCAACAACAGCACTGTTCTTGAAACAGTCTTGGCCAGGAACCCTATAGATAGGCGGACATACAAAATATTGAGATTTCAACTTTTCAAATACAATTCATGTTTAGTGGTATTTGACTTATGTTATTAAATAATAATTAAAAGCTATTTAGTTCATATTGAAAGAAACGCTGAAAAAATAGGAGATATGACAAAAATATGGGGTGACTAATAAAGTGATAATGTGATAATAGTATACTCAAGCGAGAATTTAAAGGTTTCATCTGTGAAAACTATTGATTACCAACTTGAATGTTCAATTTAGTATTAATATTTTATCTTATATTAATTTGTATCCTTCATTTTAGTCTAGACTATATGAAATGCATAAAAATCAGAAACATGACGATGGATAGAATTGCTTTCGATTTTTTAATACGCGCATGATAAATGAAATGCAAATTCCGTACAATTTTAACGATGTTCGCATTTTGTTGCACATCATTATTTGTTCCATCTATCTAGTTAGATGGCAAATAATACAGTTACTTCAGATCGCCTAGTTACGTTATCCACTGTTACCTAAAAACTGCCTTGTTAGCCAAATGATTAAAATCTGCCAATGTTCCAGCATCCCAAGTCATCCCAACAACTGCTACACATCAGTTTGAAAACAGACATTAAAAAAGTAGCTATAATGAACTTGTGAGTTTTGTGGAAATAAAAATAGTCAGAATGTGTTATGCATCTTGTTTCCGAATGATTTATCGTCTTGAGGTTGCCCAAAGATGGAGGTGAAAATGCTGGGTAACTAAAATAATTACGCGTAGGTATTCTGTTGTATTGAGGATGTTTGCAAATTAGGAATGCTGTTATTTCTGCCAGCTTTGTAAGTCATAGACATTCAAATTTCAGAAGACTGTCTGAGAACAGACGAAATCAAGTGTCATGAATGCATTATCTGCAATATCGGACAAATTATCAACTACATAATATATATATACGTACTTAGTTTGCTATTTAAAACATTTACAAATTCTCATAGATAAGTTAATGTCTGCAAATGTAGGTTCTGTAAAACACTGGTTTGTTTAGGTGCGGTGTAGTATTATGTGTCAGTGATAAAATGAAGTAATTGATCGATTAAATGTATCTGACAGCATTTTGTTGATAGAGTATTCAAAACACAGTTTTAACTCCCTTTTCTATGCAGCAAATCTGTATTATATACTAGAAAGTCGAAAAAAATGATTGAAACAATTTCATTTTAAACTTTATTTTATATAAATTAATATTGACTACAGTTATTATGAGGATCGTAACAAAGAAATGTTCTATTAATTCCGGTGATAAAAATCATTTCTCCAGTTTTCTGGATAATTTCTAAGAGTAATATACGACCAGTTCAGAAAACAGCTGTTGCCTTATAGCGAGACCGGCACTAGAGTTGTGTTATTCAGTAGAAAGCATGTTCAGGTGTAACCGGAATACACTGTTCGCCAAAAGCTGCAATAGTGAGTCTTATAAATCTTCGAAATTTATAAATTACTATCTTCAACCTGTAGTTAAAAATATTTCTAGCTTTATTAAAGATTCCGAATATATTGTCGCCATTCTTTCGAAAATTAAATTCCATCTAATAAAATATTTTTTACTCTAGATATCGAATCGTTATATACTAATGTTCCAATTTCTGATTGTCTTTCATCAATTAATAAAATGTTTCAATTATTCCCCGACTCGTCTCGTCCTTCTTATGGCATTTTAACACTTCTTGAATTAAATTTATGTTTTAACGATTTTGTTTTTAATAATAAATATTTCCTTCAAACCAAAGGAACTGCTATGGGGAAATCCTTTGCCCCAGCCTATGCTAACATTGTTCTCCATTTTTGGGAAGAAAAAGCACTTTCTTCATTTTCACTTAAACCCTTATTTTGGAAACGCTATATAGATGACATTTTTGGAGTTTTGAGTTTTGATTTGACTTCTTTAAATTTATTCTTCTCGCATATAAATAAAACTAACTCTAGTATTAAAGTCACCTCTTGTTCAAATTTAAATTCTATTCCGTTTTTAGACATCACATTTTTCGAAGGTAATCGTTTTAATTATTCTCGTATACTTGATTCCAAGGTTTATTTTAAGCCTACTTACACTGGACATCTTTTGTATCATTCTTCATTTCATCCATCACATATCTTTTCTTCTGTTATAAAATCTCAGATTTTTAGATTTTCCCGTCGATCTAGCAACATACAAAATTTCGGTCAATCAGTTTCCTTTTTATTTAAAGCATTAATTTCTCAAGGTTTTAAATTTCAGTTTCTTGGATCATTAAAATATTCTTGTCTTTCCAGTCTTGGTTGTTATCAACAAAACTTATTAATTCTTGGTTTTTTGGTTCATATAAATGTTACAATGAATCCTGTATTGCATGCCCCTTTCATTTGGACTCATCGAGTTTATCATCTTTTTCTGATCCTAATAATAAATTCCATATAAAATTGTTTATAAATTGTTCTTCGTTTAATCTAATCTATCTTGTTAAATGTTCTAAATGTCTATTTTGGTCAATTTTATAGAGCGTAATCTTCGTTACCAAATAAGCATTCACCATTATGAAATTTAAAATAGTATTCACTCTCCTATTTCACTCACTTTTTATCATATTCTCAGTCCAAGATAATTTATCTTTCTCAGGTATCCTAATTTTCAATCGTAATCCTTCCCCAACCTTAATTTCAAAAACTATCAGACTTTGGTCTCTCAGACTAAACATTCTTCTCTTCAATACTAACAATTCTTCTCTTCCGTCAGTTATTTATTTTTCTCATTCAGATACCAAATCGGTCCAATCTTTGAAATCTATCTGTTCTTCTCGATACAATGTATCCATTTTTCCATTTTTTACTTCCGGTCCAAATTTGAAAACTATTCTCTGTCCTAGCTGTCTACCCCCAACTTTATAAACCTTTTTTACTACTTTATATTTTTCACCGCGTTTATGTCTAATATTTGCATTATTTTTTTCTTCATTTTTTATATAGCAGATATTTGTTTGTTTTTTTTGGTTCTCTGCTGATATTTGTACTACATTTGTTTTCTGCATTTGTTTTCTGCATTTCTTTCAACTTCTGTTTAACATTATGAGTTAACGTATCTTTTTATTGATTTTTATGAGGCTTGTTTTATCCGCATATATTTAATCCATAATTTGTCTGTCTTTATTTCTTTAGTAAGTATTAATCATTTTTTATATAAGCTATTTGTTATATTGATTCTTTTTTATAACTTTGGAATTGATTTTTACTGCCATAGTTATTTATAAAACATTGTTTATTCCTGTTTTTATCATTTTACCGTTGAAAAAGTAATTTATGATGAAAGCGCTCCGGTTATTTTAAAGTATAAATTTCTATAATCTACAATTATTTTAATTTGATTAAACTGTACGTCAGGGGACAATACTTTCAATAAAATTCTTGAATGCAAGGTGAAGTTCTCCGATCTATAACTGTATAAAATCAATCAATAAGTATGATCTATTTGATATCTAAATATTGCTGACCTTTCATTGTTTTTAAACATGTAGATAATGGATTTTAATTAGTTTAGAAATCGACATTCAGTAACCTCTTAAAACTACATTTATTTCACCAATTATAGACCCTTAATCAAAATAATAGGCTTCGATAATTTCTCACAAGCTTTGAATAGAGGATATAGAAAATCAATAGACTGCCGAAAAGCTCAATTTACTTCACACTGCCTGCATCACTAGTGTGCGTTATCTCACAATGAAAATCTTGAACTGTAAATGCCAGATCGATCTTCTATATCCACCATTCAAAACTTGTGAGAAATTATCGATTTCCTTCTATTACTCTCTCCTCCAATCAAAATTCCTCCCATGATAGAGGTACTCCATTCCAATTCTCCAAACTTATCGATTCCTCCTGTCACTCTATCCTCCAATCAAAATTCCTTTCATATACTCCAATCCAATTCTCCAAACTTATCGATTCCCCCCTGTCGCTCTCTTCTCCAATCAAAATTTCTTTCATATACTCCAATCCAATTCTCCAAACTTATCGATTTCTCCCTGTCGCTCTATCCTCCAATCAAACGTCGTCACAATCTCTCCTCTATGGCTCCTGCACTCTCGCGGTTGAACACTTCAGTTTCTCAACGTGGCTAGCAAGTTCATGGGCATCTTCAATCTGGTTCTGCTCATGCTTCTTCTGGGACACTGGAACGCCTGCCTCCAGTTCCTGATCCCCACGCTGATGGAGTTTCCTCCTAATTCCTGGGTCACTAAATGCAAATTGCAGGTGAGAATAAGCACTGGAGTTTCATCATTAAACGTTACCGTTTTTTACTTATATTACATATATATACTACAATTACACCGTTTTATTCACACTATCCAAATGCTTCCATATTCCTGAGTAAGCTCCTCCATTTGCTCTTGGCAGAGAAAAGTTATGTTTGACCATGTATTGAGCAAAATATTATTATAAAATTAGATTAAAATACATTTCTCAACTATGTAATAAAAATCATTAATTACATTTTGAAAAGAAATCTTATTTCACGATTTCACGATTTCATGTACTTCATTTCTATCCAGGAATCCCATTGGTTCTAGCAGTGCACATTTATTCTTTACCCCCCTCCCCCTCTTCTATCCAGGAATCCTATTGGTTCCAGCACGACACATTTATTCTTTACCCCCCTCCCCTCTTCTATCCAGAAATCCTATTGGTTCCAGCACGACACATTTATTCTTTACCACCCCTCCCCTTCTTCTATCCAGGAATCCTATTGGTTCCAACAGTACACATGGGCTCTTTTCAAGGCCATGTCCCACATGCTCAGTATTGGCTACGGACGCTTTCCCCCCACTTCCATTGGTGAGGCCTGGATAACAATCGTCAGTATGATGACCGGTGCCACGTGTTACGCGCTCTTTGTGGGTCATGCTGCGGCCCTCATCCAGTCCTTCGACACCTCCAAGCGCCTCTATCGAGAGAAGGTGAATAAACTTTTATCGATAGTCTCGACTTACTACGAAGTGCTAATATTGTAATTGAAGCTTTGGTTTCGTTTTCGTTTTCGTTTTCGTTTTCGTTTTCGTTTTTGAGTTAGTTTACAAAATAACGATGACAAAAAGTAATAATTCAATTTTAATTTTATTTAGAACGCATACAAAAGTTTGTATATGTAACAAATAGAATATATCTGTGATCATTAAAAAACCTTTTATTTGAATATGTGGTTGCGTTTTTACTAATATTGTCCAGAAACATACAATGAAGTAATGACTGAGAAAAATATAATCAATTTACAAGTTATAATATCAGCTGATTTCTTTTTAACAACAAAGTCTGATTGATTTCATGTTTAACGAAATATATTGAGTTATTGATTTCTTTGTAGATATAACGAATTTAGGTTTGCTGAAAGCAGTATAGTAGATATTGAATTAAACTGTACCTTTTTCTCAGACAATTTAAAATTAAATTCAAGGAAATTAAAATAAGGTTCAATCAATCTAAAAGAAATTATAATCGATTGAAATAAATTAAAACAAATTAAAATACTATCCAAGCATTTTCTGATATAGGATGTAATCTCAAAACTACAATTACTTATGAAGTAAAGTAACCTTTTTACAAGAACACTATCCGTTATTATTTCTGTAAGGGCGCAATACTCCCTTTAGGGCGCTAACTGGCACGTACCCTATAAGGCCCCTCCCTGGATCGGCCCCTGCTCCCTACTTTTGTCCAATATAATAATTCATTGGATTTAAGTACATTTTCTTGCTACATTTTTCTGCACTATATATTGGCAGCTGAGTAAATTTTAACCTACCTCACGGTGATCTATAGCTCTTTGTAATAATAATCCACACCGGAATTTTCTTTACATCCTAAAAAATGATTTCTATGTAAGAGGCAGAATTGATGCAAGCACTTGACAGCTTCCCCACTCGGCTGAACCCTCTTAACCTCTAACCCTTAGTAACTCTGGTATAGGTATGTTCTGCACTTAACGTCAACTTTACTGAACCGAGATTGGGGCACATCTCCACAGAGAAAACCGCTTCCAGTGCCTTTCTGACTTCACTACGACTTATTAAGTCGATTCATCGGCGTGAGACAGGAGATTTTCTCTGTGTAGGACTCTGTTACCGGAACCTCAAAGAACCCCCAAAATGCAAGGCGCAATGTTATGGAAGATTTCCAGAACAATGAAAGGGAAGCTTTATTTCCCAGCATGAGTATTATCTCTAGTTAGACAAGTTTTTGGGAAACAATTTATCTTCCGGCCCTGGTGACTTGCAAATAGGTACTTCAGGGGATCAACACATTTTGCCAGGCATAGGTTAATAATTACATACATAGTAAGTAAATTGAGAAGAATGTTAAGCCATTTATAATGTTACGATAATATATCTATCTACATAGTAATATTGCCATGAACAGTATATAAAGCTTTAATTATTTTCAAATTATTTTTATAGAAGCTAGTCGCATAAACTGTTTAATGCAATTTTAAATGTATTAACACTGAAACATCTAATTCGAACCATGGCGTCCGTCATCCGCTGAGTAAATCATATTAAAACTCAAGAAGAGGATTAAGAACAAGAAAAGCTTGCTTAAATCGATGACAATAGCGCAGGTATCTCGGTTATTCGGGCGGCTATGGAAATGGCGCTCACTGCAAGAATTCCCACAATTTTACGGTTAAGTCTCGAAAGATACTCTTGGTCAAGCAGTATATTTTATTCCATAATTCTCCTATATCTCGTCCATATCAAGTTGTGTAGCTCTGAGTCCTGCATTGACTTTAGTTAAATAAGAATGTGCTATGTGCGGCGTTGTACAACATTTTACTTTATAATTAAGATCATTTGGTGCAGTCTCCATTCCGGAGATTACGGCATTTCCTTGTTGGTGGTTATTAATAAGTTTCTTTGTGAAAAATAAATTAAATTTCAATAAATTTGCATACATCGCATAATAGAATAAATCGTGCCACCACTTATAGAATATTTATACAAAATTTCTTTTACACGATAGGCCATAGTGAATGGAATTGACAATGAAATTAATACTTTGTAAACAATTTCAAGAAATAATTTTAATACTTCCCTCAAATATGTATATGTATATCGTAGATTTTAATTTTATTACTATTAACTTATATTAAATTCAATTTAAATTCAATTTACTTAATAAATAAAATCAATATTTGCACGTTTGTAATGATTTTCCAGTTTGCAGCATTTCTGTACTTCTTGTCTACTTTTCAAATGAATCAGATGGCAAATCAACAACTGAATAAATAAGTAGAGCATTTTGAATTCCAAGTAAATTTTCAAGTATTGCAATAGTGTACACAGAATTCATATATCCAAAATCCAATAAATGCTGGTCAAGTATATCTTGTGGAAATATTCGCTACATTTATTTGTAAATATTTTCCCCTTTCCCAGAGTGTCCTATATAGTGTATTGATTTGCTATGAAAAGTAATAAGTTTCTGGTAAATTGATAAAACGACGGAACAAGTTGAGTGGGTTCATTTTCAGGCTGCTTCTAAGTTTTGCAAATAAATTTCTAAACCCATATTTTGGACTGATTTAACTGCTCCATACTTGGGCAAATTTCGGTCGCGTAAATAAACTTAGATGGTTATATATTTGTACAAAACACGACGACTAGCTATAAATATAGAAGTTCAATTCAAGAAATATGCATGTTATGGTTTACATTTTTTCGATCTTTTTAATTGTGTAATTCACTATTTAATACCGTGTTTCTGTCATTTTTAAAACAACGAAATCGTTTCTTTTGTATTTCTATATAAGTTAAGAAATATATCTACTCTTTCAAACAAATTAGTGTATTATTTATTTAGTTAAATTTAGTAAAGAAATATAAAATAGTATTTTTATTATTTAACATCATTAATTGAATAAATCAATTGAAAGATAGATTACATCAACAATAACAAACAGATTTTTCAAATCTTTTTGATTTCATATGCATGGCGCTGTAAATTACCATAAATAAAAAACGCTTTATTTTAATAAATTTAATATAAATGAATATGAATATGAAAAAGTTGCATTAAATATTTTTATTAAATTTATTGTAAGAGTAAATATAATAATTCTACAATTTTAACATATTACGTAGGTTGTCTGTAATAAATAAATTATTGCCTGTGTATCTAAAACTGTTTTACTATATTTAAATACTTTATTTGCAGTGAATAATTTAAAATATATTTGGCAAAAGCTTTTGGGTAGCTGATTAGTAATATTAAACTGTATGTAGAATCAATAAGAATCGAAGAATGATTACATTATGAGAAATTGATTATTAATTGATTATAAATTGATTAGATCAAGATAAATTGATTACAAATTAAATACAAATTGATTACATCAAGATAATTTGATTACAAATTGATTACATCAAGATAAATTGATTACACATTGATTATAATGTACATCAAGATAATTTGATTACAAATTGATTACGTCAAGATGAATTGATTACAAGTGATTACACCAAGAAAATTGATTACTAATTAATTACAAATTGATTACATCAAGATGAATCGACTACAAATTGATTACATCAAGAGAATTGATTACTAATTGATTACAAATTGATTACATAAAGTTAAATTGATTATAAATTGATTACAAATTGATTACATCAAGAGAATTGATTACTAATTTATTACAAATTGATTACATCAAGAGAATTGATTACATTAAGAGAAATAATAGATGGTTTTAACTCTTATTGATTGATATACACATAAGGTTACAAATTTTATCGACTGAATATCATTTTATTTAAATAAAATGTCTATAAATTTATAAATTCATCTCTATGCTAAAACTCCGTTCAACAATAAAAATTAAATTATTATTCAACGATATTTATTGCGTAAATTATAACTAAAATCAATTATTTTAAATCTCCGTGCAACAATGATATTACATGCACGGAGAAAATAATTTAACAACAACATAACATTTATGGATATAAAAATAATACTACGATATATAAAATAGTCACATATTACCAGTGCGTTTATGTTACATCAGTAGGTATACATTTATCAGATAATTAATTCGAAAGTAATTCTAACAACATTCGTTTTTGCGTCAGCTTCAATTAACATTTTTTTGGTGAGATCTCCTTGAAATTGTAAAATTTCTTGTTCTTTGTTTCCTTTGGTATTGTCAACGCGATGAATCCAGTTTTCTGCGGACATAACGATCGACGCTCTCAATATTTTTGTGTCCAGTTACTGCAGCAATGTCAGATGACTGCAGGCCACTGTCTCTCAAATTTGAAATCACAGAAACCCGAACACAGTCGTTTGTGTATTTTCGTGAAAGATTTGCTTTTTCTGAAATATTTTTCATAAACGTCCCAATCGTATTTACACCAAGAGCGTGGTTTGAGCCAATAAATTCTTTTTGTCATATTTTTTGCAAGAAAGTGAAAATAATAAATTGCAATTGTTTTCAATTTTTGAAAAATATTTCTTTAAGCAGGTGACAGGGCATCTTTCTTTGTCATTTTCAATGGAATACATACGTGCTTGTAACAGATTTTCATATTCTTTCGATGATAACGATGGTTTGACATTTTTGGTGATGAACGTTTTATTTATAAACACAAATTCTTTTCCACTACTATCTTCGAAAATTTCAATCGCATTTCTTGATAGGTCGCGCAGGACTTCTCTTCCACGAAGAGCTAAATAATATACTAATGAGAAATACACTTCTTGTAATTTTTCAGGAGTCTCCCTGTCAAAATAAAGTTTGATTTTCTCGAAGTCTTCTGGGTCAATAGAATCATATTTTTTATTTGAATTTTTTTTTCCACCATTGTCCATCTAGGCTTTTACCATCGCTTTGAGAACGCCGTTACTTCTTTGGAACATTTTATCCTCTACTAAATTTACTTTTCTGTCTACATAAAGCTTAGATTTTTTAGAAAATTATAGATTTTAAAAGCTTAGAAAGAATATAAAGGCATTTAAATTAATTATATGTATTTTTGATCTACTAAATAAGGAGTATCATGCAGTACAATTTAAAATTTTGAAAATTATACATTAAAAAAAATTCTCATATTATATAATATTTGCGTAGCTATTTTTACTGAAAGCACTATCTGTATATTGTAAATAAAATTATATCGATCTATATAGTAATCATACAATTTTTCATAATAAGGGATAAATTGTCATTTTAATGCAATAAATATATATATATACTTTCCCATGTTAGTTGGTTAATAACAATAACTAGGGCACTTGAGTTAAAAAATGAAATAGGGCCCTCTACAAATTAAATTTAATTATGGGCCCTTTAATATAATATAGACTAGGGCTCTTGAGTTAGGAAATAGAATAGAGCCTTCTACAAATTAAATTCCATTATGGGCCCATTTATAGTGGAATGACTAAAATGCATCTAGAGTACAAAAATTTTATAGAGCAGTCTCCCCCCCCCCCCTCACCCAAACCTTTTGTTATGTATTTTTGCAGATCTAAAATAACAAAAAAGCAGGAAATATAAGCAGGAAATTTAAGCAGGAAGAATCACATCCCCGAGTATACTATTCATATACAATACTTTTTTTAATATTACTATATATACATTTTTTAATTTTAACTGTTTTACGAGTTCTAGTTTAACATACAGAAAATTTATTTCTGCGTATTACCTCGTTTATTTAATTTACTATTTTTATGTTGGTACTCATTTTATTACACTATTTCTTTCTTTTGTATCGTGTTTATACAAGAGCTTCGTTAGTGTTCCCAACTACATGAAATCTTCTTTTGTTTTCACAGTATATTATTAAAATTATTTACAGCAAGTATTACTGTTATTGCTGAATTATTCCAATATCGTTATTGAATTTATATTTTGTCATGTTGACTTGCGTATTTCCGTTAGTATTTCTACTGTTAAACTGAGTTTGCCGCTAAAAATCTGCGTATGCCGTTAATGAGCTGAGTATTTATATTATTAAATTGGAAAAAGCGCATCATTTAAAAAATATTGGTTAAGATCTTGTAAAAAATAATTTCTTTGCCTAATAAAATAATCTACTTT
This sequence comes from Invenusta paracnida, assembly GCA_036023295.1. NCBI lineage: Eukaryota > Metazoa > Platyhelminthes > Proseriata > Coelogynoporidae > Invenusta > Invenusta paracnida. Next base: position 12,987 of record JAYRBW010007519.1, read on the forward strand.
CAAGTAAATATACGCATCTATTGATTGCCGAAAAAAGTTTTCTAATTTGAAACATAAGAGTCACCACCTTCAGATATATTTAGTTTGGCCATCATTCATCATAATCGAAATGCATTAACACAAGAAACATATTAGAAAGAAAATAAATATTTTAAAACTATACTTTAATCACATAAAAATTTAATTGTATAAATTTAATACCATAAGTATTTTAATCATAGAAATAATAAATCGTATATATCAGGGTGACCCAAAATATTCAAGTATACATGGATAAAATTCAAGTACATTTTTTCATAGTTTTCAATCTTTAACTATGTTATAGGTACCCATGTAACTCTAAATGCTCTAAAACATGATTGTAAGACAAAACAGAAACTGATCTATTAAATATAAGACATATTATATACAATTTTTTATTAAATTTGTTTGAAGAATTAAAAATAATAATAATTTTGATCCAAAATCCTGACATTCAAACGTCCCGAAAAATCTGGACGAATGACAACCCTGTAAATATTTTTAATTTGATTAGCATGTCATTACAATGACATTTAATTACCATTCAA
>JAYRBW010007530.1:0-13555 GCA_036023295.1 Invenusta paracnida
TGAATTTAATAAAATTATTTAACACTACTTTTAGATTACCCATTTACATCAAATTTATTAAAATAAAACGATTTTATTTTGACAAAGATTTACAGCGCGATGTATATGAAATCAATAAGAGTGAAATCTCTTTATATAATTACTCTGTGACATGTGCATATATGTAATATGTAGATATAACAAAATGAGTTGTTGTAAATGTACTTCAATAAATGAATACCTAAAGGTCATTCAAAGAAATAATTGATTGAAATATGATCAATATTTCTTGTTTTTTATTTTAAAAATTTATGTCGAACATTTACGGACGATTTATTTTTCTGTGAAAGAAAAGATAAACTAAATTATTAAGTTGTCATTTATCATTATCCCGTTTAGAAGAAAATAATTATTCTGTTAATATCCGCTAACATGGTATTCATTTTAAACAAAATATTTTAGACTTAATGGAATTTCGAAAGAAACAGTTCTTAGGATAATTTTACAGTTTTATGAGTATAAAGTAAATTTATATTGAAATCAATATCTTTATCATACATATATATCAAACACAATATTTTGCTATATACTAATAGTTAGTATAAACATTTTCTATAATACATATGTATATAATTATATATGAAGTGTATATTGACAAATAATAATGTACCAAATAATGAGAGTAGTCTTTCTAACAATCGAATAGTACATACTTTTAAAATATTCTATAAATATCAATTAGAACGGCAGCTACATTTTATTTTATAGATTTAAAATATCTACATAATTTATTGATTTAGACATTAATGTTTTATAAATGTTTTCTCTAAATTGCTTCTTATCTAATGATTTTAAATTAAAAACGATATATCTCATTTTAAAAGCTAATCATATCTTTAAATTTATAAATTATATGCAATGATTTGACAGATCCTTATTATGATTATATGTCGTATATTACATTTTGACCATGTTTGACCTTTAATAGCTTATAAACTGTTTTTAAGTTTGAATTCACAAAAAAGTAAAATGTTTAAATTAAGAGGATTTTTTTTGTGACTGTTTTTCATATGAAGGGCTGTGTAAAATTAAATACGTAAAACTGTTTTTGTGTATCATGTAATTTAATGTATTTATCGTATTGAAATAATTCAAAGTCCAAGTTTAAGAATTATTTCTGCAAATAAACATAATTTGATTACATCCAAAATTACACTAGAAATATACAGCCGGGTTCATAAGATACAAGTATTGAAAGAATTGAGCTTAGGAGCCTTTTTTGTAGCACGGAATTTGTTAATACGTGGAAGTAGGAGGTAGGTACTTTAGTCAGATGTCCATTATAAAATTGATCTTGAAAAATCTCGTGTTTTCTAGATATGTTATTCGTTTATATTCAGGGAATTAATGTATAGAAATTGTACAAAATGCATTTAAAATTTAAATGCTACTTTTTACTTGAAAAATTGATAAATAGAATAAGTAATTGTTTAAACTTTTTGTTCATCAATATGCGATTATTTATTTGTGATAAAGATTAATAGGAAATATTTATTAGAAGATTCACAAACATATAAAGGAGATAATATTCATCTGTTAAATCTGTGTAAAAAATTATATGCTCAGATGAAACTCAGAATTTTCCTAAGTTAAAAGAATAGTCAAATTTTAAGTCATTATTTTAAAATTTAAATAATATATTATTTTAGATATTTGAAGAAGAAAGGGGTAGAGGGTTCAATATTTGTTCAGTATATTTATAATCTTTTACGTTTAATATAAAATGGGGATTTTTTAATCCTTCGAATATTGCAGTTTCACAGATAAATAAGAAATAATTACATTCTTCATTAAAGCAAACTTTACAATAATTGGTTATACATCATTTCAAATTGTATGTTTTGGGCTATACAAATGTTTTTTTATTTGCGTTCAATAAAACCATAATAATGACTTTTACAGTTTTGATAATAGGTTTTCCAATTATAATGTAAGATACTGTTGAACTTTTGATTAAAATTATTAATTTTGAAATATTCTGCTTAACATCTTTCTGAATTTAAAGACGTGCAAATTTTATACAATACTTTCAATATAAACAGGATCTGAGTTCTGTTTGATTTGGATATTATACATATATTGCACATTTTTCGTAATTTCCTATAGTATAGCTCGCAGGCGTCCTGTCATTAATATAACATATATTCCGCGCAGGCTCAAGTTCTTCCGCCCTCATTATACTATATAGTCGAATATGTACATATAAGTATAACCATGATGTCTGAAATGTAATTATTTTTCAACTATTTTTGTCACTAATATCAATTTCCGATAATTGTTCCTGAATGTCTCATAAATTAAATGCCACGCAGTTATCCCAAATTTCAATTATTTGTTTTAGCCCACAATTCTTCCTTAATTTTATGTAATGTACGAAAATATATTTCTGTCTAAATAGCATTTATGACACTATAATTAATTTTTGATAAAACAAACTGAAACTATGTGTATAATACGCATGGTAATAGTTTAATAAATTACTGGCAATTATAGGTCGTACTGAATTTAGTAATTTCATTTCTGGAATTTGCTGGGGAGGATCATTTATTATTACTGAATTCTAGTATTCATTTTATCTTGTAATTTGGATATTTTGTTAAATACTCGTAAATTAATCATTTTATAATTCCAGCAGACATTAAAAAAATGTTATAATCCCAAATAATACAGTCAGGAAGTGCAGTGGGATTTTGTTGATTTTATGGTTTATTCTGATATTCGAACTGAACATATGCGCAATTTATCTGTATTGAATTGAGTTTACATATATCCGTTTATTACAGATAATTAAAATATAAAAGTAAAACCCCAAGATATAAAAAAAAACAGTATAGCAACTAACCGAACCGTCTCATAATATTTATTTATCAATTGTTTTTTTATATCTCTATGATAAATTCTAACATTAGCGTTTTTACTGCTTTATATAATGTGTCAAACATGTTTTTGATAAACAAATATAAGTTAAAATATGTAAATTTATATTTTTTGGAAGAAAAACAATAAATACCTTTTTTTAAGATTCTTCATATTATCTTAAAAAAAACTTAATTCTTTTGTTTTTCATGAATTATTATTTAAATAAATAAGAACACCAATGAGAAGTTCATAGATTTCAAGACAGATAAGCTTTTTGTATTTTTAGTGTGTTGTCGTCACATAACCACCTCTTTGGGGGCATAATTGTGAACATGGCGAGAAATGTTGTAAATCTTTATTTTGGTAAATATCACGAAAGCTTACATTGCTTCGTTTGTTCATTTAAAAAACAAAGCGATAACGAGGGAGGGTATGAATAGTGGTTGATATCTAAATAATTATTAATTCCTCGAAAAATTGTACCTAGAGGATATGTAACAAGGTTTTAAAGTCAAACAATTTGCTCAGTCAATTTCTATATTTACTGAAGTAGGTATAAAATTCTAATAGCAATTTTTTGGGGGATAATTATGTCAGTTTAAATATAGATTATAAAACGATGTCTATTGTAAAAAAAGCTATATTTGTTAAGTTATTCTTTCAAAATGTACATTAATAGATATATTTATATCGATGTCAATAATTTAAAATATATATATATTTATGATAAAGATACCTTTTTTATATTTCATTATTTAAAACACTACAAAAGATGATATAAAATATGTATTTATTAATGTATAAAATGAGCGATGGTGTCACATACTTGAAATTTGTATCCATTAATAGTTTGAATCATTTTCTTGCAATGTAAATTATACCGTCTACAAAATTTGTTGATATTTTACAATAAACATATGTCTTACAATGGAATTAACATTTCAAAAAATTAAAGCATGATATATTCATTTAATTGTTATTCTATATCTTTATATCTATCCTTGTATATATTTATATTATACAATTAAGTATATGGAAAAAAATATAAATTATTAAATTATATAAAAGAAATCTTTCGCTAGTTAATTGACCTCAATGTATTGTTGATTTGCTTGTTGTCTCATACCTAGTTGTTTATTAATTATAATTTTCCTTTATTGGTTTAACCTTAATTAATACAATTAACACAAAGATACAACATGTTTTTAATGACTTGAACTACTTTATGAGGAATAAACAATATGTATTAATAAAAAAACACTGCAATAATTTGAGACATTTTTAATGGGATTATTAATATTCGTAATTAATTAATTAGACGAATAAGTTAGATCTAAGTTAGCCTCCACTAAATTTTTTTCTTTTAATTAAAGAGATACAAGATACACGTCATTTAATAAACATGTTGGATGTCAAAAATAGTTTTCTCCTTCGTAAACTTTAAAAAGAAAAGTTTAATCTTTCATAGTTTTATTATTAATTAAGAAAGAATGCATGTTCACTACATGTTGCTATAGCAACAGTGCTCAGTATATATACATTGATAACCAGAGTTCACTTGTTTATTCGTATTTTAAGTTTACTCCATAAAGCACAAAAAATAATTTTCACACTTAAAAAATTAATCTTTCCGACAAGTTTATTTACTGAAAAGAAAAGAAATAATATATCGAAAATAAGAAAATAATTCCGATGTTTAAGTAGGAAACAAATAGTAGATAAAATAGAAGATATTTGCCCGTTTTATAGCTCGTCTTTTGTTCAAGAAGTTGATTTTATAAAAAGGAGAGAATTAATTTATCTATTCCGAGGAGCACAATTAAAGAAAGAGGATCTTAGAAGAGATTTATTGTGACAGCAAGTGTAAGACTTTTCATCGGATTTATTGCCCTAACTATTCGCCACCCTACCTAGTATATTTATTAACATAAGGCCTTGTGGAATCTTTCAACTGGTGCATATAGGCGATAAACCGAGTGCAAACAGTTTTTTTTTAGAACAGAGTATAGGTACTATAATCAGCAAAGGATAGATCATCGTTCCTTTACCTCCGCTGATGTCCGAAATCATATTCCGAGCATTGATTTGCGTTTTTATTTCATTTATTTGTGAACATTACTGACTCTTGATTTATATAAAGAAGTCGGCCTATTTTATGCAGACAATTGTAACAATGGTGCCCAATTTTCCGGATAAGTGGTCTTCTTAGGGTAAAGTTCTTGAACTCAAAAGAGGACCTGTTGTTTAACTACTCTCATTTATATAATCAAATATCATATAAAACTCGTCAGATATTGAATTAATAATATTAATATTTATTTCCATAATAAATTATAAGAGCTTCCGGAGAGACGTAGACCCAATTCAGTCATTGTCAATACAAAACGCTAAAACCACATTATTGAATTAGATATAAAATATTCCATATTTGTATAAGAAATATCAAGTATATCTAGATAGTTATTGAAATAAAATATTGTGGTGAATTTTCTGTAAATATGCATAAAATAGGTTAGTAATGCAACTTTTGTTGCTGATGAAGAATCTGAAGGGTGTATTACTAGGGAAACCATGTCCCTTAGATCTACACACTTAAATTTATGAAAGATAGAGATCAATTGAAAATATTTATAATAAAATTGATTCTTATTAATTTTATATTTTTCTTAACAGCAATTTTATATATAAAAGGGCACTTTAGTTCAAATAAGAAGTCGTTCGTACCCAGTAACCCCCCTCCTTGGGGGAACATATTTTTTATTAACGTCTAAAAAGCTATCCAAGAGTATCCGAGTAAAGCCAATCAGATTATCAGATTTTTTACTTATTTTTTTTTTATTTACTTATTTAGTTATGTGGTAACCTAAGTTAGAACACGAAATAGAGAATATGCAAAAGAAGGCTTTTATTAACTTGAAAACATGATGCAGTTATAACCGGAGAACAGATATATACACACATCATGTATAGTAGACAGATCTAAGCAAGATATGTAATACGAATACCGATTAATCCAGCAGAAAGTTACTCAGATAAAGTGATGTAACAACTACTATGTAATTATATAGCTAGGATAATATTGTTTAACGTATGGTAATGTAGAGAACAGTAGTATAATAATTTGAGTAATATAGCACATCTTCTAAAGTATTGAATCATGGCTTCATCATGAGATAATTCATGAATTGGTTAAAAATGCAATAGATCGTTGGTTTTCTAAGCATTATACAAGGGCCTCAATTTCGCAAATTTGTCATTCAACCTCTGCTTGGAGTTGCCTAGATGTAAGATTATCCACTAAGTTACATCCATCTTCCTCTCCAGAGTCCTCATCGGTCAAACTACCCTCTGGTTGAATAAATACATTATCCACCTTATCATCACTCCAATTCTCAATAATAGCAACCACTTCATGAACTGTATATTTTCTGTAAAAAAGGTAAAATGTACACATATTAGCCCAGTGTTACATATATGTAAGTAACAGTAGCTTTATAATCATTTTTCATCTATGTATATATATTTCTTTTACACATTTTATATTCCCTGATATAATATTGGATGCCTACTACTACATAGTAATAAATAGGTAGTTATTATAAATATTTTTGTATTATAAAAAAATACATATATTTACCTTTGTATTTTGTCGTATCGGGTAATTGAAAAATGCCTGTTTTTAAGTTTGAATTTAATTTATTTACGTGTTTAATATTTGGATATACTTTAGCATGATCATAAAACAACACAATTATTACATGCATAATTATTGCATTTACTTTAAGATTATACAATTTATTTTTTTATGGGTTTCTTTTTTAAATGTTGGATGTTAGCTGTTACATAGGTATATGTTAGGCTAGGCTATAATGGATTAGTAATATATTGAAATATATATAGTATATTTAAAAGGAATGGTTTCATTCTTTGAGAATATACAAAATGATAAATTAAACCATCGAAATTAAAGCCATATTAAAAAAAATCTAATATTGATAATTTGAGCATTGTAAAGTATTTACGAAATATTTCATTTAAATAAAAGTGGCTAAATATTTTATTTACACCTTTATAGTATATTGTAGAATAAATATATGCACCTTCATATAAATCATAATATTCATGTAGAAATTTCTTCTGTGTACTCCACTTTAGTTCAATTTGATGTAATTGGTAAATGTGTTTCTAATATATTAAGTCCATTAGAAAGAAAATACGTTTCATATATTTATTACTGCGCTTTTACATATATAAATTATAGAGCGATCAGGCATAGAAATATAATGCTTATGCACTAAGTAAAAAATAAATGAAGAGCAGGCATACGTACTAAAGTTGTTGAAAGCAAATTGTACATTTTTTATTGAATGGTGTAAAAATACTATAATCTATACATACACCTATATATACAGTAGCTCATCCAGAATTGAAATGAAAATATGGTTATGATTTTACTTTATTGTACAATAAGTTCTACTGTGCAACTGTGCTACACTCAACAATGTTGTATGTTTCTTTGACATGTTAGAGATGCAATGCATGTTTTAAAGATGTTGTATAATTATAAACTGGATAAAAAATCTTTTTGGCATTGTTGGTCAAATTTTGTGTTATTCACTTATAAATGGTGCAATTAATTATTATATAAAATTTCAATATATTACGAAGCATATTTTTTATACTTCATGTAGTCATTGCAAAAACATAATATCGGTGTAGCAGTTTTAGGAGTCGAAATTGTAAAAACTTTTTACTTGAATTCATTATACTACTGATGTATATGTCTCTAGATACCAATGTACTGCTGATAACGTGAAAATGTTATCGATGGAATTTTAACGGTATATGTAATTATGGACAGCAAATAAGTTGTTCTATGCGACTATTTTCATGATATTTTTTACCAAACACTACTTTTAAACAAATTAGGACAACCTAGAACTGGTTACGTATAGAATAATGATAATATTGTAGAGGTTATGCGCGCAGTAAAAAAACAATAAATAATTTAATATTCACTTTATTGATGTGTTCCGTGCAGAACATTCTAAAATGTAAAGCAAAGTTAGATTCGTCGTCGGCACTTATGTATTAAATTATTTCCCTATATTATTGACATACTTCTAGACTACCATATTCTGTAGTAATTTCTTCAAAAGCGTGTGCACCTCTAGATTAGATCGTATATGACACATATAATCAGACGATACATTTTTAGTCCGATGAATAAAATACGTACTAATCCAATTTCATTACATTGTAAGTAGATACATTATACATACATTACAAATTATATTCTTGATATTTCTATAAATAAAAATACTATATACATATATAGTCGATTGTAAATGTGTTATAGCTATAATTAACCAATCAAATGTTAGCCTTGAAGAGGGCCATGATTATCGCGATGTCAGTTTGTTATAAAGACTTGTTAAAGGGCGCGAGGACCAACGCCTTATTTCATTTGGTGAGGCAATGGCTTAATAACCTGGCTCTCCTATGATGTACTCAGCATGCTATACTAAACTCACTAGAGAAATAACTATCATAGCCTTCGAGAAGATGTGAGAACTACTGCCTTAAGGTTTCATGAAGGATAGAACATCATACAAGCATTGATTATATTTTGTTATGTATAACTAATGTTCTACCGCCGGTAGAATTTATTAGACCTCATAGACCCTGGTAAGCAATATGTACAATGAAATTACCAATCTATTATTTAAGTTCTATCCTGTTTGGCCTGTGTAACTCAAGGGCATGTTTTACTAAAACAACAAATATCCGCACTGGTAAGTCAGAATCCTATACACTTAAAGTGAAAGATGTTCTCACGTAAGTGATATCCTTTAGCCGTAGCTCATACTGTAATACGAAGTATAAACTTATCTTTTAATAGAAACAGATAATAATAATAATAATAATAATAATTTTATTTAACCACAAATTGAAAACAGATGAACATACAACTGAAATAAATATTTTTTCTAAAGGCTTAAAGTTTTTATAAAGTAGGCTATTAAATAATAAAAATAATAAAGTAGTATTTTATAGGTATAATAAGATTAAATGTTAGACAAGTATGCCAGTATTTTGTAAATAGTTAGAAGAACAAAATATTTGCTACATTTTGAAAGTTATAGGCTTTGTTTGGTCTACGAAATATAAAGATATTTACTTATTTTATGATTGATCATACAGACCGTATACATCTGTATTAAAGATTTTATTTTGAATAATTCCGCATATTTGAGATTTGAGATTTGAAAATTTTGAGAATTTTTATATTGAACTGTGTGTTCTGTTAGCTTTACATGTACATATATATATGTTTAATATTCCTGTCATAATTATTGTCAGATCATATTTCTCTTGCCTGTAGAAACATTAAAGTAATAGACTACATATCATAACATATAGTTAATATGTTGTAATAAACATTCACCTAATAAAAATATGAAACGGAATATATTTTATTTTATAACAAAGGAACATTTCATGCGTTAGATATAGAAAGCAACGTCAGAAAAAATTAGATTTTTAAAAAGTAATGCAGTATAAATTGAATGATTAATATGCTTAGCCAGAGATATAATACGATCCTGTAAATCAGTTAAAACTATATATGTATATGTAAATATATTATTAGGTCGAAAACGTTTTAGACAAGATAAATTAATGTTGATTATTTATTATAATATTTGGGTATAGGGAAAGGGTTGATTTTCCTTAATTAATTCTGAGATAGTTTATCGTGATCGTAATGAATGAAGACCTCTATTGATTACCTCTTAGGGAACTTTATCATGAATCTTTTCGTAAAATACTTAAAATTGGGATATATGTAGATTGGAATAACCTTTAGTATGAAACATTTAAGGCTGAAGCCTAATTATGCTTAGACATTTTTTAGATAAAAATAATAAATGTGAAATCAATTAAAATAAAATATAACGAAAATACGTATGAGCTTATATTTGAAATGCGAAGTGGTTTAAAACTAACAGAGGAGTTAATTGTAATTCTTAAGTAAATAGGCATGCTAATTATAAAATTAATTTCTTTGTTTGATCAGTAATATCTTTGAACTAATCGATATTTTATGTATTCCCTCCCTATTTCCTTATATATACATGACTTGAAATATTTCTGCATTAACATTGTCCAGAATTAAAAAAATATACATTTGTAATTCATACTAAACATCTTGAATTTTAAATTAGATATGTTTGTATATGCATAAATAAATTAAGATTATTAAATTAAATATTAAAATCTAACAAGTATAACAATAATCCATGAAATATTAAAGTTATAAATCTATGATCTGCTTGTAATCTGAAAAATCCAAATATATGTACTAATTTCATAGAAATGATTTAAGTATATTTAATTAAGATTTAATATCATATTTCAACTTTTGGTCGATTCAGACATAATATACATAAAACAGTAAATTAAAATAAAATAAAATTAATGAAAACGATATTAATGTGTTAAACCTATTTTAATGTGTTAAATATGATGTTAAGAAAAAACTATGTTTGAAAATGTTACGTATAGGTAAAGGATTATGACTAGAAAATTGAACTGAGTGAAATATTAAATATTTTTAATGCGGATTTTGGGAATGAACTTTGACGAAAACATTTTCTCAGCATCCACTGAAAAAATTGCAGCACTATATATGCGTACATGTACATATATGAATACGAAACTTTTCTATTAGCATTTAACACGAACTGTCAGGGAGCATATAAAATAAGCTATTTTTCAGAGGAATTAACTAGATCCAGATATATGAACATGACATAGAAATGTATAAGTTCTCAAGCTTCTATAAGTGTTTTTACTGACTTCCTATATATACACTAGTATCGGGAGGAAACTTTAAGAGCAAAAGGATATTTGTAAAAGTTACTTAACTTAAATAGTTTTATTGAGTTACCACCTTATAGTTTCAACAATCAATAATCTCTAAGATTAAGAGTAAACAAGAAAATGATTTATATTATAGTCAAGCAATTCAGACGTTTTTGGCTACAAGTGAGAAAATAACCACCATTATTAATTTAAATGTTAGTTATAGAATTACATCAATTTATTCATATTCATTAGCTTAATTGTCTAGTATATGTGTTTGTGTTATATAATGCTTAAGAAATGTATTGATGATAGAGATAGACTAATTATTAATCGAACCATTTGATTTGTTATTCTTCAAATAAATTAAATTAAACATTCATTCTTCTTAAGTTTAAATTTTGTGTAATTTATTATACTCGTGATATTTCAATCTGATTGAACTAAATATAATTTAATTCGCTTTGAAATAATTTTAATTACAATCTAAAATAAATACTATAATTAATTCTATAAATTAACGCAATTTTACAACATGCATTTCCAATGTAAAATCATTATATCTTTCAGCTCTTTAAAATGTCAAGTTTATTTACCGAGTTAAAAAGAGAACACCAGAAAGATAGAACCCAGACACACCAAGAGATTCCTCACCACTTCTACTTGACCAGGCTCATATGGACCCCAAGGACGGTCATAGTAGGCAGGTAGTCGAAGAAGAATAAGTTAAAATGTGATAATAAATGCCTAAGTTTCAAAATCACTCAAAATCAATATTTTATACGAAGAGGCTGATTCTCTAGTAGAAATATATTTAGCTCACAAATAATCATATTCTACATAACATGCTCAACTTCCTGATTATACTGGAAATCCCTTGTTCTTTTTGTCTTCTTGTCAAAGGATACAAAAAATCACGAGATGGAGGTATTTTTAAATCTTTCTATTTTTATATTCAGTTTGAAAAACATAGCACGAGCATATAAATTATATTTCTACAAGAAAATTACATTATTTTAACTACAGCCACATTTTCCTCAATGATACGAACTCAATAAAAATCGATATATAAAATAGTAACAATATAACTTATAATAGAAAAAACATTACATAACATAGTAACACTAGCTTAGAATAGAATTTAAATTATACATAAAATTGAGCAAATTAATTACCGGTATTCGCTAACGGCATTTTACTGAACCGTCGTATGAGATACCAGCATGTTGTTATAATACTATTCCAAAAGGTATTGTAATTTCGTGCAATATTTAGATCAATGCTTTGATTTAACTAAAATTTAATTAAATATTTGTGTTTGCATATATATGTATATAGTTGTGTAAATATTTACCTTTGTGTTAAACATAATATATTCTATTTTATTCCCAAATTGTTTCAAATGACTAGGATATAGTCGTAATACACATTTCATTTTGCACAGTAATATTGGGCACATATAAAATATTTGAAACTTTTATGAATCTATATATTTGAATATACTATCGACATTTGATTTGACAAAATTTTAAAATTTAAATCTAGTCCTTGTTTTGACGTCGAACCAGTTATCCTCTATTCCATTTACATTTGATTGGGCTATATACATATTTGGAAAGCATATAAATAACGGAAGGTTAATTAAAACGCTGTTTCTAGTTTTACTGATAAAAAATTAGCATATTTAATTAAAATCTATATCTCATTAATAACATTTACTAAAATTGGATCAAACACAACATTTCTACACAGATAAATTAAGTTCAAAAATTCAAAGATGATTAAATAGTGTATTAAATAATCCGTGATATTTGAAATATTACAGGACATAAAAAATTTAGGCGTGCCGTGCATACACACACCCATACATCGACTAGTTGAATAACGGTTTAAGGTGATGTTACACTGTCCAAGGCAGAACTTTTGAGAAGAAAAGGAATTGGATAGAGAGGGGACAAAGAGGTCTGGAAAGAAAAATACGCTCCAGCCTCCTGTGCAGCATAATGAATAGTTAATATGGTTGATAGGAAACCTGATATCGTTGGGATATTAAGAAAATACACTCGTGGCTCTTATGTGAGTGTCTCTGTGTTGTAATAACAGTCAGAAATCCATATCGTGTCTCCTCTATCTTATCTCATCTTTATTTCTCTCTCTCGCCTCTGGCACTTTTCTGTCCGGTGAAATTTTTCATGAAAAAAATTGGAAATTAGATATTTTGGAAAGTAGAGTCTCTAATTGCTTGTCGAAAGCTCAATACGATTGTTTAGATTTCTGTTATTTTTTAAAAGACTTTCGTTTTCCTGTGTTTTTAAACTTAATTCCCTACTTATTGTTAAACTGATAAATAATAATATAATATGTGCGAGATATTTTTTGACTGAATGAAATATTTAATCGTAAAACGGAACGTGATCAATTAAATTAAAATATACACAGCATTTACGCATAGCTGTGAGCGAGGCAATATATACCTATATTGTAAAATGTTTTAATATATTTATTTCTGTGATAAAAATATAACGGAATTTTAAAAGCTTCAATAATAAGTGGTACATATTTTAAAGAAAATATAACTTATTGTAAAATATATATGGAGTCGAAAATGTGAAACAAGAATGAATTTATATTTATCACTATAGGTAAATTGATAATAATCTATGAAAGATGTGTTTTGTTGAAAATTAATAGCATGTTTTTTAAGCAACAATAAAAAAATGTTTAAGGACAACTTCTCATATCTCTCCCCCATTCAGTTTTTACCTTCAGTCCACCCTCCCCCTCCCTCCAC
>JAYRBW010007541.1:0-13554 GCA_036023295.1 Invenusta paracnida
ACTATCCTATATTACCTACTACATAGTTCGCTTAGCTTTACTAGCTAACGACCTATTGCCATAGGTCTAGATTTATTATTTAACTGACAGTTGTACACTGATCAAATAAGAATAAAACTGTTGGATATTTGTTTTTTTGCCCATAAAGTAAATCGACTTAGGTATGTACACATTTGTACTTAGTAAAAAAAAAGTTACCAACAATTATTCAAATATATAATAATTAATTATTCAAAATATACTTCCAACGTATGCATGTCATTATAGGTGCCTGTACAGTTCTTGTATGTGTTCTCTATGATGCTGTAAGTCATTTGAGCGATAGTGTGATAGTTGGATTATTGCGTTTAATAATTATGCGTGTGTTAAAATAATTTGTGAAGAAGTTTGAATTTGAATAAAATCAAACTGTGTGAATAAAAAGAATAATCGGTTTTGTTTATGCAAGAAGAAATAGTGTTAATCTTGTATAATAACTGTTAAGGTCTAGGATTAAGAAAGTTCGAGAGTAAAGGAATTAGAAAAGGATTACTTGATTATTATGTTTGCTTAATTCAGGGTGGCTACATGAAATGCAAAACAAAACCCGAGTATATCCGAATATATATATTTTAGAAAAAATCTAATCTTTAAAGCTGTAATACACATTTCGGCCACTTTGTGTATTTAGATAACCTTTTTTTTACTTTACACTTTTCGAGTACTATTCAACCAAAACATATTATATAATAACTGAGCGGAGCTCAAATTTGTTTCCCTTATTATTTGTTTAATTGCTTATTAGGGCAAGCACTAAAACACCAATAAACAAAAAATAGAAATATTCAAATGGAAAATCGGAATATATCCCAGTATATGATTTAAAAGCCTAGTATACATTTTAAAATCGGAGTAGATCCGTGTATCAGAGTATATTATACTCGGATTACGAGTACCCCTGGCCACCATGTTAATTAGAACAATGTGCTAAAATTTCAAGCTAAACAATCTAAAGGGACTAAAATAATGTTATATATTGCTAGCGAATCATTGTGAATTATAACCAAATATACTTTTTGAATATGTTGCTAAATTTGTTGTGTTTTGATACTGAATAAATAAAATATACTTTAAATTCAATAATATTTATTCTAATTCCTATTAGAATACAAATTAATATTGCGTACAAAAGTTATGTTTAGCTTTCAAAGCTATCTTTTAAAACGTCCATTATATACTTGTGAATATATACCAATGATGCTATTTTTAATGTTTGTTGTGATTTATTATTAAGACAGAAATAAAAACTATTTAATATAAAAACAAAAATAGATCAATACATAATATTATTTAAATATATATATATATTATGCTAATGATAAAATTTAAAAAAATAAAAATGTTTTTAAAATACACAGTAATTATGTTATTATCAAAAAGGGCACAATTACTACTGATATAATGATGACATTAAAAAGAAATGGTATATATGCAATTACACAATGATTCCATTTAAATAATTTAACAGCCCAAAGGCAAAAATATTATAATACACAGATTTGCTTAGTTAAGCATAAACTTAAAATTAAACGCAAAAATATAAGCTGATAAATTGAAGAGAGGATTCATTTTTCATGTTACATTGCCTTTCAATCTTATGATATAATCCAATTTACTTTTAATGGCTTATTAATACTATAAGACGAACACTACTTATTCATATATATTCTCAATATACAGTAAAAATTATATTTATAAAGTTTTCTAAAAATAACTATTACATATGAAATCTTTTTAAGTAAAATAAATTAATAAAATGATTAGAGCAAGTTTCAAACTAAAATTAAGCGACATGACGAAAAACGAGAAAGTTCACAATAAATTAATACAGGCTTCATTAAATTCAGATATGTTATTCATGTTATGAATATTTATGACTATATATAAATAGAACCGTACTAAAAAGTGTACTGGTTTGGCAACTCCTTTCTCTCTGTTAATGACCTTGATTAGGTACTAATGTATGCATGCATCATTAATAAAGCCATGTGAAGCGAAAGGAACGTGATACAAATGTAAGTATATGTTATAAAGGCAATTGTGGAGTTCTAGGCCGTAAATTTATTTATTTTTGGAAAATAAATAAATCACAAAATAGATGTATTTAAATCTATATATTACAATACTATCGTAAAGGATAGTGAGATGCTTGATAATCGTGATGTGGTTGCGGTCAACAGCTTTTAATAGTGTATAGGCGTTACTTGTTAATTACATTTATTTTTAATATTTTATTTATTTTACGAAAACAAATAATTTATGGCCAATAACTCCGCAATCACCGTTATAAATTATATCAGTAAAAGTAAAGAATAGAATAATTGAACCTTTAATATGGTGATGAATGATGGCATCGGACTGTTAAGTAACACACTAACGTTGAATTACTAGAACGTTACATAGAGAGAAAATTATAAATTATACATTGCGTGACATGGTTTTCCTAATTTCTCATTTGTAAACATGAAAACAATCACAGAAAAGTTAATAAAACTAAGTACTCCCTGGCTGACACAAAATACTATTACCAGGATATATCCTACAGCGAAAGGTTTGAAATATGAAATAATAATAACTCAGAAAATGGATCTCCGTTTTGAAACAGAAAATCACATACCGTACTATGGAAAAATCTATTTTGATAAAATAAACAAAAAGTTGAATAAAGAGAAAGGTATCAGGAGAATTTGTAAGTGACTTTAGGAATGAGTTCAATTAACTTAACAAAACATTTCTTCTGGCTTACAATAAATATCAATAAATAACTTCCGCGTCATTAAAAATCCAGAATCTAACATTAAAATATATCACTTCAGCTCACAGAATCTTAACCCTATCCATATTTTGTTAACCCTATTCCATATAACGCTCTCTCATTTTTTTAACAATATTTGTAAATAAAAATGGAGCAATGTAAACTTCTGAAACTTTTCTCAAAATATAATTTTACAACTATTAGCACTATATTCACTATTGTGTACCCAAAGAGGGTGACTGTACTTTAAAAATGCAAACCTCCAAAAAATGCCACATTTTTAAAAATAAAATATGCATATTTCTCTTGAAATCGACAAATTTTGATTCGGGAAATAATTAATTTCATAAAGTACAATAAAAATTAGTTTTCTAAAAATACAACAAAAATCGACATTTAATTATATTTAAAAAAATACAAAAACAAATTTTATTTTATTTTTAAAATATTTGTGAAATTTTTTAATAGAATATCTTACAAAAATTGATGCTTATATGACGCTTAATTGACGCAAGTGAAATTTCAAAATTCTACTAATTATTAAGAGGTTTAAAATGTATAGGTTTTTTTAAGAGTTCCCCCTTTCCGGTATGTGGATGCGCTAAAGAACTGGTAGAAATAGGATTAAGATAAGAGTAATTAACCATGGATATTTATTTCACTTCTAATAATACATGTAGTTTAATGTGTATGGAGTAAACAATAAACAACAGACAAACAACTAAACTATTTCATAAATTAATATATACGGTTCTACACACAATAGAAATAAACCGTACACTAAAAGTTAATAAATATTATTTAACTATGGCCATTTTCATAGAATGAAAATTGCAATAAAAGTGCAACTGTATACATTGAAATCATAGTTAAAGTGCTAAAGACCGAACATTTTTACATAATATACCTTTTAACATTTGTCAAACAAAAAATTATAATTGCACAAAATGTACAATAAAATTCACCATAATTTCACTAAATTATCATTATATGCAAAGTAAACTCAATATTTACAAAATAATAACTTCAGGTAAATGGAAAAAAATATATTATATAAAAAAGAATTATTTAAAATTACTAACTCATTTCAATGTAAAAAGTACAGTCATGTTAAATTTCCAAAAATGTCTGACTCCTTAACTGTAAAACAATATTTAAGATTTATAAGCCGTTGGCGATAGATTAACAATAAATAAATTTAAAGATTAAACCATTCTGGAGATATTCACTTATTCACTTTAATGGCTCTAAGATGTATGTATATGGAAAATAAAACTGAAAACATCCCTTCAAACACAATTGATTTGTCCTATTGACCAGATTATTACTAAAAATTCCAATGGTTATATGTACACACAAAATGCTTGTGAAAATTAAACATTTTTAACAATAAATAATGTATAAAATGAATTTGTGAACACGCCAATTGTTTGATAAATTCATAGTGTTTTAATGCAATGATCAAGAATGCAAGTAGCAATATATTTACAATACACTACATTAAGACTTATTATTGTAAAATAATAACCACAGCAATGGCTTTTGTTCACATAGCACTCAAACTACAAGAATGAAATAGGTATCTGATTCTCAATAAAAATAACAAAATTAGAATATCCTCCAAATATGTATTAATAATATCGTATGAACCAGTCAACGCTTAATAAAATTATATAAAATAAATATGGTAACTAATTAAAAAGTAAAAACACAGTAGTGATAAACCATATAAATTAAAGATATTGATGTTCAAGGCTTACGATTTCTTTCCGACTTAGCGCTTTGTTCCTTACGAGTCTGTTTCACCAGGGCAGGATTTTTCTCACGCTCAACAAATTGCAAAAGATATGACCAAAAGGCAGACTTTCCCTGCAAATAGAAAGTACAAAGATAGGATTACAAATAGTTGGAAACGTTACATAAGGCGGAGTCAACATGGAAAAACATGAAATATTATTGGCGATAATATCAATTTCATTAATATTATTTATTCATTTCTTGGATAAATCTGCTTTTCTTTGATTTTTTGTATTCCATTTTAACAGCTACAGCTGCAAATGTACTAAGCATTATATTCAGTGAATCAAAGATTATGAAAGAAAAAATAACATGCCTTTTATGAATAGGCATGCAGCATTTAGTTTTCTCTGAAATTTAAAGCACATATTATTGATGGGGCAACATTTTAGGATACAAACTCTCTGAAAATCCAGGACCTAATTTATCGTATATGTTACAAACATGTAAAAAAAGCTGCAAAAATATGTCAAATATCTTTGGAGAATTAGATTAGGAATAAACTACAGTAATGCAGTAATGACATTTGAAAAGCGAAATAAATAAATCTTTAAAATCTAAAAATCGTGTTTTATAACCTTAATCAAAATCAAACACCTTAACTTGCAAAACCGTATTGATAAACTATTCCGAGTAATTGCAACAACAATGTTAGTAAACTGTATGAGTAATAAAAGCACATAATTGTAGAAATAAAAGATTGAACAATTTAATTTTCTTCAAAAGATTAAATTAATCCAATATGGAAGACCCACAGAGACCTTATGGTAATCCATTCATAACAAAGAAATAATTTCTGAGTTTATTACAATTGTCGAAAAGGTGGTTTTAAATAAGCTGACCATTATATTATAAACTAATAAAATAATCTGCACAGTTATTTATAGCATTATGTGGCTGAGCAGAAAAACAAATGGATGCCAAAAATTAGCTAATGTTTGTGTAAACAAATGTATTGCTGCTTATTATATGTAAATATTATACCATACTGTGAATTATATAATATATATATATATACATTTATTTATTTATTTTTATATTAAATATACAAATATACAAAGTTTACTTTTCTAGATTGTCATCTAGACTATTTAATAACGATAATCCAAATAACTCAACTTTGAATCATTAATAATTGAGTAATTATCAAAGTAAGAGTGGTGATTATTAAAAATGCCATTAAGAGACGTCTACATCTTTCATCTTCTATTAATTCTTACATATTTTGACGAGGACTGTGTAATTGTATATAACGTATATATTATGCAGTCCTAATTTTTTAAACTTAGACTACTATTACTAATAAGAATAAACGAATTATTTACATTGAATCTAATATATAAGCCAGTTGGGTGAGTTCATATCGTTTAAAAAATATATATTCCAAAAGGCATATGGATAGATGGAAGTAATACTTAAATAAGATTATATACTTAATATTATATTTAACATTTAGAACGTTGTAGAAGGGTGTTTTTAGAAGATAAAATGGGTCTTGACATTTAAGAAAATATTTCTTTTAAGAAAAGGAGGCAGTAATCACGTATCGTACACAAAAGAAAGAATAAAGCCCAAAAACACTGAAGGGGTAACAGAAATTGTCTTTCCTGAAGTAATATTATCCCGAATTATTCAGCAAAATATAATAAGTATAAAAACCAGTACAATAATAGAATATTTCCACGAAACAAAGAACAAATAAAGTCAACGGTTAGGTTCGTGTTACTACCATAATCTGGCTATTAAGTTACACTAAATTAGGCTAAAATATGAAGATAAATGAAATGCATATATGGAAAAATTGAGATATTATGGTATCATTTAAGAAACATACAAATTATGAACTATTTATAATTTAAAGAGCAATACTATACTTCACTCAGATGACGATTACAATGGACAATATTAGCGATTTAGAAATATAGCCAGTATGTTCGGAACATAAAATACAAATATAATACAAAATAATTTCAGTAAGATCAGTATTAAACATAAGTTCATTTATCTTATAATAAATAGCTTTAAGATTTATTGGCAAAGGCATTATTATGAGTATTGTTAATAAAAAATATGTCTAAATACTAACATACTAATACATCTTTCACATACAGGACTTTTAAGTAAATATTTCTTAAATTTATACTAATACATAAATCTACATCTACGCAGATATGCTAAGATCAAGATTATAAAGCAGGGTACTTTTATTTCCTTGTAATTGTTTGTATTTCAATGCTATTTTTAAAAGCTTTTAAAAATATATATAATTGAAATACTGATGGATGCTATACTTCCCTAGTCACTTTGTATAGAGATATTTATGCATAAAATTCTCTTAATTACAACACGTAGATTATCAAAATGTTGACATATATTCTCAAATATAATAAATTATATGCATTATTATTTAAGTGTAGTATTTATTTCAGAATAATAAAATTACAACAATATAAATTTATTGTAGAAAAATAAACCATTGCCAAAACTATTGCTTAAGAAGAATTAAATTAATTAGTAACAGAGACTGAATATACAGAAATCAATACAAATAATGTAGTGACCGTGTCACGTTTTACATTAAGCTCTGGACGTCTTGCAATTATTTCCAAAGCCTCTCTAGCTAGACAATCGAATTTTGCTTTTATGGGAGCAATAACTATAAAATTCTCTACCTGTAAACTGGAAATGCTTATTGATCGATGAAGAGGGTCATCGAGTATTCCCATTAATTCTTTGGTATAGGTGTCGGCATGTAAAGCCAATATAGAGTAATGGAATTATGATTATTGCAAGACGTCCAGAGCTTAATGTAAAACGTGACACAATCACTACATTATCGTACCGATTCTGATCTTTACACTGATTACTCAAGTTTAAATTTAAAATTTGTTTATATTACTTGTTAGTGCATTATATACGTAACTATTATTATAAACATTATTATTTGCCATGGAAACCATTTATTTAAAGCCAAAGGTACCTGCTTAACGTTGAGACCATGACACCAGATCCTTTCCAGAAGGTCACACATTCCCGATACCAGTGTATTTTCCTCGACTCCGACAACACTTTGGTCATTGTGGCCCAAATCAATGGCCTCTTGACCCATCTTCTCCACAACCATTCGCTTGGTCTGTTCATAAAAAGCAAGAACAAAAATATCATACTAATATCATAATAATAAACAAAAAATACACCCTAAGCACAGATAAAATAAAACATGTCATTAAGGTGAAATAATATTTAAAGCATAATTAAAATTATTACAAATCCATTATAAAATAATACAATTTTAGTATATTTTGTGCACTTAATAAGTATATTCTATTCTGTGATATTATAAAAAATAGAGAATTAAATAGAAAGCGAAGCAATTTTTATCATAACATATCATTTTAAACCTAATCAAAAAGTTACTTGAATTTGTTGTTCTATTTAATCATAATAATTAAAATCGGTGATATAGTCCTGCTTTTAAAGTAGTGATATTACACGAAAGGGATAATTTAAATAAGTATATAGGTAAGCATTTCTTAATAATATATAGGAAAGAAGTAATTGCAGACTACATCAGAATCGAATGTGACATTTCGAACGATTTATATTCCTTTGTTACTCTTCATAAAGTAATTTCACGCAAAAGTGCTTAGAGTTTTATATTTATTAAAATTCGGTTACATCATAGCATGTTTCGTTATTAAGCTGTAAGTCAAAAGAATTTGTTTCAAATAAGACAAGAATAAGAATTATGAAAGACAAAACAAAAAAACAATACGAAAATCTCGTAAAATGACATTACTTTTGTTGTATTATAGTCGCAAAAAAATAAAATGATAACATTAAATAGGTGCATTAAAACATTATAATAACGAGTTAAAAACGAAATGTTAATACGGGATATTGTAATAGCATAAATAAAAATAAACAAATACTAAATTTAATCATTCGAACGAAAAAATATATACTTATGTGAATATATAGATATTTATTGTATATTATCTTTATGTATATGTATGTATTTAAATTTTTACCATGTTAATGATTTTAAAACATAGACTGTTTATATCTCTGGAAAAAGAAACGTGTTCACATATAATGAAAAATGATATATTATAGAATAGTTAATTAAAGGAAGTTTACAATTTTCAAGCAAAATCATGAACATATTATAACTGGAAATTGAAAGAGAAACGTCATTTAAAATTCCATCTATTTTTATATAAATTAAGTATAACTGGAAGGAAAACACGAAACCACAATTTGATGCTTTCAGAAAGAGAGTAATTCGGACTCAATTCATAATTTAAAGTAAATAAGGATACAATAGAAATATAAGTAAAAATTATAATTAAAATATATATATGAAAAAGTAGCGTTCAGTGGAATAATATGTTATTTTAAATCGGTGAGTTATTTAGTATATTATGAAGAACTGTTTAATTTAAGCGAAAGGAGCAAGATTTTGTATAACAAAATTTAAGTATTAAGATTTTCGTGTAATCAAGGTATAATATCACAAAATATATAATTCACAATGACAATCACAATAAAGATATCAAAGATTTCGTGATCTTGCATTTAGAAAAATGTGTGTTAAGATTAGATTACCTAACCTAAATAATTTAAATATAATTCAATACTGAGAATATAATTAAATCATACAACAAAATAAACCCGTATTAATTATTTAACATATAAAATTTGACAATTAATTAACTTTTCAATTTAAATAGAAAGTTTTAACTTTAATGTAATGTAATGCTATAAATAGGGTAAATCATATATTTATACCAAATAAAGTTTTCTTTTCTTAATTTAAAGACAGATATGTACAAATATTAATAGATAACGTATATTTCTTTTTATGCAAAGGTTGAAATACCTTTTAAGCACGATATAATACAATAATAGGTAGTATTTGAATCTACCTAAAGCATAAATAAATAATGTAGAATTTTTCTAGAACTAAGTTTAAAAATGGTATACTTAAAAACGATTACTTATAGTATAAGTAATAATGTATAATATAATATACATATATACTTAAGGTTGTACTTATGGCGATACTGGATAACCTATAATATATTTTGGTTAAACTATAGATCTATTCGTAGATATAATATTATCTGCACATATCCAAAGCATTTAAAGGTTTAAATATTTATATAGCGTACTACATAGTGTACAATACATATCTTGCATGAAGCGTCGCAGTAATTCACTATTTTTATGGAAATCTTCACAAAAGACTAATCAAAATACAATATAATGTCTAGAAATAATTAACATGTTAATTTTATACGAATTACGAATTAATTTAACAATTACACGAGAAAAAATGTTTAGGTTATTTTGATCTACGATTTAATATATATCTTGATAAGTATATAGTACCCAATTAAAACTATTGACACCGATATCATTTGCCTTATTATGTCACAAAGGAAGTTCATTGAATGGAACAATTCAGCTGATATATATAATATATATGATATATATCTGTGAAAGTAATGTCACGGTTAAGCTAGTTAAACTAATATATTATGTTATTATCTAGATAGAAAAGATTTAATCTATATTTAAATAGATACATTTTTTTGTGTATTGTCTAATGTATCTTACAATAAATGTGTCAGATACATTTTATCCTCAGAAGTCATACAAAAACAAGAAATGTTACGCTATAAAAACTCACATATAATATAGAATAATAACACTAAAGGTGGATTAGATAGTTGGGCAGGTGAATTTTTCGAAATTGTAATACCGTCGTTAAAAGGTTAAACTTACTTATAGCTTTCTTAAGTTTACCCTGGTATCAAAGCAAATTTTTGTAACAAATGTAGACTTGATTACTAGAGCAATGAACTAATATATATATATATAGGCATTGCTTCAGAGAAAAAATAACATCTCAATTATATAGCTGACTTCACTGTCAGTGAGAAGAAAAAAAACATTGTGAGAAATAATCGATTTGTTAGACACAGTTTACACACGCCATCAATTGATTTTTCGATTCCATTTCCTTTACTTCCGTTTCGTGCGGGATATACGATCTAAATATTTTCTACAGCAGTGACCAAATTGTTTCAAAATTATTAGTTTTTATTATATATATAACTATAATAAAATATACTTTTTAAGAAGAACGGCGTAATGCTAACAGATCATACATATGGAAGAAACTATATACCTTTGTAATATTTTAAGGGAAAGTATAAATTTTACATATATATCATAATTTTAATAATACATTTTTATATCTACGAACATGAATATTTTTCTAATTAATGACACGAAAATGAATACCTAGTATGATTTTTTATATATTTTGGATATAATATTTAAAATAAATAATGTAATTATACTTTTATATATTATATTATATAACATATGATCAACATAATTGCTAAGAAATATTAAATTACACAAATAAAAATTAAAAATACAAACAAGTTGTTTTAAATTTTCCTCATACCTATGCAGTAATTATATACAAATAATAAACTCACTGAAAATGACATAAATAAGTTGTCAATAAAACACAATTAATATGAAAAAAAAGATTTATTTAATTAATAAATGCAAGTAATTGTCATAAGGCTTTAAGCTAAATACTTAAAAACATATTTACATAATGGAAAAAAATACTACTGTAGCAGAAATATTTATGAAAAGACTGTGAATGTATTTTAACGACTGTATCAGTAATTTTTCGAAATAGCTCAATCAATATTTCACAATATTACATATAATTTGATATTATTAAACAAATATTTTAATAATTAGTACTATTAAAATATATTATTAAATATAAAAAAACTAAATATTAAACTAGGGATTTAATCAAAGAAATTCTAGCAATGTTCGTAGTAAAAACTATTGTATACTGTCTAAAACTATATTTAACAGAGTTAAATTAATATATTCTGCCTATAACTAAGCTAAAAATCATTAATTATATTTTTAATATAATCAAATTCTAAATATTAAAGTTCATATATATAATAATGATTACGCTTATACTTACTTTAATTTTACATTCCTGAAGCAGCGTATTGACAAATTTCGACTGAACTAAGATAGAGTCAGTAATGCTGGCCAGATTTGGTTGATGAGATATTCTTTGACGAGAGTCTTGAATGTGCCGCTATCATTTGTTTCATAAGAAAAAAGAGACGAAGGGGGAAAAAAGTATGTGGAAGCTGCTTTATCCTAAAAATAATGTTGATACCATTGTAAGGTGCTACTTAAATAAAATGTTAGTAATATAAGGTTTAAAAGGTGTATTTTATAAAAAGCTTGTTAAATACGTTAAAAGATAATGCATATTATAATATTATGTACATCAGCTTTATACATCTTACTCTATGCATCAGCTGCTGTGTACGTTTATAAATATATATTAACTTTTAATTTTAATTTGATTAAAAATGTAATAAACCAAATTTATAAACTATAGAATCAAAGGGATCAATCCGATTTTATAAGTATGTTCTTTTTGAGCTAATATATTAATAAAGATAATATCACTAGTTTGAATAAAATTGGAAAGTTACATGGACAGGTAACAGTTCAAATTATAAATCATGAAAATTATGAAGCGACTTCTTCACAATTTTAAAAACCTTCGTAAATTGTATTGCTTAATTCAAAGCTTAAAGTAATTGAAATTAATTTATTCATGTTTAAGCCAACTAAATAGAAAAAATAATAATAATTTAAAGAAAACCACTTCTTCAGGCAGGAGGATGTACATCTTCTATAAGCAGCATATTAACCCGATAATTATTTTAATATAAAATTAAAAACAACATTCGTAAATTGAATTTTGCTTAATCCAAAGCTTAAAGTAATTGAAATTAATTTATTCATATTTAAGCCAGCTAAAGGCTTCTATAAGCAGCATAATTACCCAATAATTGCTTTTATATAAAATAAAAAACCACGAAATTTATACGTAGTAAGCCTAGATTTACATAGTTCATTTCTAAGCGTGTTAGGGCATATACATATAAATTTGAGTAATATATACATGGAAAGGACTGAAGTAAAGGAAAACCGAATATAGTAAGCCAAATAAGATATATTTATATATACGTAGTATGTACATTATATAACTGGTGCAATACTTTTATATGTGACTTGTATCAATTTCGTAATTTGGTTACACAATATATGAAAACTTAGTAGCTGAAGGTCATTTATGTTAGATTTTATTATACAGTTAAAAGAAACATTCCAACTTTTAGTAATTGATCTTAATAGTTCATTTTCATTTATTTATAAAAAAATAGTATACATGTAGTATGTATTATAAAAATGTGAGTGATTTAAATACACCAGTAAAATAATTTTGAAAATAACTAAAGCAACTAACTAAAGATATTTCGTTTAGGCAGATATCGTTTGTTCGACATTAAACATATGTATTTCATCAATTGAGTTAACAGACTGTGCATAGATTTCTATGTATAGATCAACTCCTGTCAACTGCTTGTATATTATAGTTTTCTCAGAAAAAAATGAATTATTGGCAGGTATATCTGAAATGATATAGTCATTCAAATATGAAAATTTCAATAAGCTTGTTTAAAATTCTAATTTGGGTACTTCAAATTGGACATAGATGATTCAATTTAGACAAATATTATTATACTTCGCTAATCCTCCTGTTATGAACACACACTGATGCATATTTCCAAACTTATAAAAGATGTGTGTTTCATTAATTATATAAACAAGCTATTATTGGTAAATACATAAATAAGTATAGTATGCGTACTTCTATATAGTTATTTTAAAATTAATTATCTACATTTTACAAATAAAATAATATGTATTCTGACAACATAATAATATAATATGCTCAATTCAACATGTAAACCATAGAGTAATAAATAACATAGAGAAACCACTCTTATTGATTATGTATATTTCATATTGTAAAATTTTAGCGA
>JAYRBW010007552.1:0-13554 GCA_036023295.1 Invenusta paracnida
ATAAAATCTGCACTGATATGTAGTGTTGCAATTTTTTCCTATCTCACCCAATTTTCGGGCTAAATGGCTTGGACTATTATATACTATTTAATAGTAGTACTTTAAATAGCAATTAATCATTTAAATGTGACCTTCCTAGATATTATACATAGTTTAATGGCGTTACTATGTATAAATATGAATTATATAGCCTACAAGTAAACACAAACAATCATACAAATAAATAACAAGTCAAATTGGTGTGTAATTGAACTTATACAAATCAATATTATGAAACAGAGATAATACGAATATTTAATATGTTGCCCTCAAACTCATTGCTTTGACTATGTCACGTATGTGCGTTGTATATTCTATTCGTTTTGTACAAAATAATGTGTGGGAATTGCGATGCGGTGTTTAATATCTGTTTCAGATAATGTCTGCAGAAACATCAGTGAGATATTTGAATTCTAATTATATTGTGTTGTTTCCTTATATGCTTTGAGAAACTAATTCGATAATAATGTCTGCGGAAATATGTAATCTAAGGACATACAGGAATTTAGGAACTAAAAGTGTCCATTGGTCTATGGAATTAGAAGTGGTAATTACTGTTGTAATTACTTTGCACGGTGAGCTAGAGTTATGAGTGAAGAAAAGTCATAGATAAATAATTTACACAGACTTAGTCTGTGTTAGCCTTTTCAGTAATGATTACATAGTTATGTATTTTGCTAACAAAAAAAAGTAATGAACTTAAGTGAATTTAGATGAATATATAGACAATAAAAACTGTTGTCATATAACATGTTTTCCTAATCGAATATAGACAGGCGACAAAATAAATGCGTCGACGTCAGATCAAATAGAGGCGGTTGAGATTTAAATTTCAAAATCGTGCAATTTGCTAGATCAAATATTGACAAATTGCTATATCAAATCGGCTCAGAAAACGCATATAGGAAGTAATAGGTTCTTATCTTCAAGCAAACATGCGCATAAATACGTCCCTAACTTATATAATCACCATTATGTTTACATCCGATATTAACAATAATATAAATTTTACATTATATGACTTGATATTCATATATAAAACTCAAATATCATTTTAATAAATTGTGTTTCTTACAAGCAAAAACCACTGCAGGACCGGTTTTGGCACCCTTTATAACCATATATCATTGAAAACATATTGTCAGGTAAGTATATATACAGAAAATAGATTTAAAACGAAAGGCATGTTTAAACACGATGTTGAAACAACACTTCACCATTGAAGATATAAGATTTATTTTATCTATTGAAAATATCCACACCCCAATTAGTCTCAAAATGATAATATTATAAACTAGAGATTAACTAAATAGAAAATAACTTTATAGGAAATAAATGAAAATAGTATGTACTAATAAAAGACTGCTAGTCAATATAAATAACGGCATGTTGTATGTTCAGCTAGATACTAATACCGCTGGACAACTAGATAACCGCCTACCCGTGGTGGATGGTGTTGAGATTAGAAGTTGATCCAAATCAACTGAAAATCCTCAAAACAATGGAGGCGATCCCAGGAAAACCTCAGGAACCATTATTTGGTACCAAATGATTGTCAACAGTCCCAATTCTCTACTATTACCGTACTTTCCCACAAAACATCAACCAACTCTCTGTGGAAGATGCCCAACTCTTACTCCGAGAACGAAAGACTAGGAAACCAGCGCGAACCTCAACGAACTACTCCTGGAAGGAGTCAAACCTGGATTGTTCAAACATCCACTAGAGTCAAATCACGCGTTTTTCAGAAGCTGAAGAAAAGGAAAGGATAATATCAATCACGATACCACAGGATACTCGACACATCCCCAGACTTTCGGATATCAAATATCCTCTTTAATGGTTTTAGAGCATAGTAAGATAGCATAAGACTTCAACTGTCAACTCACTTGCTACCACCAGACTCAACTAGCTAGGAACAAACTCCAGACAAGGACCTGAAAAAAATTGCTGTTTTAATGCCTTTAGCCAAGCTTACGCTAGCTCCCGTTCTTGCCTCCTAGGCAATACACCCTCTCTCGGAACTCTCAAACTGATCTTGTACCCTATCTTTTTTAAAGGAGATGTGGGTGCTCACGCTCCATCCTGACCCAACCGGGAATAATAATAATAAGAAAAAGTAATAGAGTCCAATATACCATAGGCATAGGCAGAATAAAGAGAACAATAACATAATTTCCATTGTCAGTTGGATCTGCGAGTGCACCCAGAGGGTCAGATGAGTGGATCGAGTTTTAATTTTTTTAGATTTTTGTGGCGAATTGTTTGCAGATAGCATCCTGGAATTCGAAAAGACATTCGGAAGAAGGTTACTGAACTCCAGAGTTGTCCAATTAACAAAAATGGTAGACATACCAGCGGTTCAAGAAGTATAGTTCAACTCCGCTAAAAGCACAAACATCAGAGGCTTTCAAAACACCATCTTCCGAATAAGAACTCGAAGCCGAATTGATGGAGTCAACAACAAAGGTTAAGTTGGTATCTATGTGAAAGAAAACTTTCAATTTTCCATTATCTAATCTAAACCCTTTGACAACACTGATGCCATGACTAAGTAAGAATTGACTGCGCCAATGGGAATCCCATCAAAATGTCCACTAAGTCTATAGACCCCAATTATCCAGGACAGAGTTATCAGCGCGTGAACAATTTCTTTGGAGGTGTCACTGAGATGATCAAGCGCAGCTGCATTATACCTTTGTGTTTCAATGACACAAAATTCTCCGCCTTTGTCGCTGGGAAGAGTGAGGTCTTTTGAGGCCTCAATGTATGTGTAGCAAGCCAGCTACATACACAGCAGCATAGAGTAATTATACATTATAATATGTATAATCATTACTCTATGCTCAGCAGTATAAGAATGCAATCTTATAGTTACAGTTTTAAGGAGAGCTTTAGCCTAGCGGTAGAGCTCCTGCTTAAACCCGAAGGTAGCAAGTTCAAACCCCGGCACGTACTTCTGGCTTTAACAAACTGATTTGAGCAGCAGCATTGTTTAAGCCGATGGCGACTAATTAATTAAGATGTAATATTATATCCCGGCAAAAGCGATTTCGCAATTCACCTTGTAATATAATTACGGGGAAAGCCACCTATATATAATTTACAAAAATGTTATGTCTCTCTTAACACATTTATACCATTCTCTCGAATGCAGTGATCAGTATGTCTACATGACCAAGAGGTTTAACCTTGAATATTTGTAGTTATTAGATTTACAATATATTTGAAGCCAGTGCTTCTTTCTCTCTTTTTTGTTTAAAATGCTGCACAGAGCACACCACTTTTGTGGATTGGTCTGGACTGTTTGTCATTATAATAATAGTACACATAGTATCTATATTTTTCAAAAGAAAGGTCCACTTCTATTCATTAAAAAAAGAAGAAAACGATGTTTTCCAGATGTTCTGGTCCAGGAAAGACGTTTCTATAATATAATACTAAAACTCACGGATCAAAATCGAAGTAGATGGTCTGGTTGGTGGCAACCCGGCGTGTAAAAGTGTGTAGAATGCTGCCTGGCCTTCGGAGATCCCAGACAAGGAGTTCTGGATCCTTCCGACCACCACTCACGAGACAGTTGCCCGCTGGAGAGAAGGCGATATGGGTGACACCACCTGCCTGCCCATTGAGTCGAGAGATGAGTGTGCCGGGCTCCGAGTAAAGTCCCACACTTCGATTGAAGGAGCCGGCTGCGTACATGTGTTCGGCCGTAGGGTGCATCGCGAGACACGAAATAATTCCGCCCTGGACTGATTTCTCTGCAGAAACATGATTAATGCGGAAATAACATCATTAGTAAGATACTGTTTCCCTAATCAGTTTTGTAATTAACCAAACTCTGTCGTTATAATGATAAATGATTATGTAAAGTACAATTTTTACGATTTTAAACAATATTTTGAACAGTATTATATTTCGTTTCAAACAGTATTATTTAATTAATTTATTTAACAAACAGAACATCATAACCATATTTTGAAATGTAAATATAATATATATTACAACATTAAACCTAATAATTAATCCAAAATTTCATTTTCAACTTTAAATAAAATAATCGAATATTTATAATTTTGAAACGTCGAGTTTCAATGAAATTTCATAACAAAAAGCTACCTTTTTAGTATTTGTTATAATTATTATATTTAATAAAAATCCTCCAACTGGTTTAGTACGAACAAGAGTTGAAATTTTATTATTAAATTTTGTATTATATAAGTGCCACCAGAAGCCTACTTTAACATTTAATAATTAGAGTTAGAATGTCTGACATATCTATAAATTATAGCGTACACCTTCACAAATTTATTACTGTCAACGATTATAATTCTAAATAATTGGAGCTATCAGAAAAATGTATTGTGGATCAATTATTTGTTTATTATGTCACTAAATGAAAGGATCAATAATTAATTAAGTTGGTCATTTTCAGGTCAGGAAAATATAAAAATTTGAAAAATATAATTACGTTTATCTGTAATTATTTCTTTATTGGATAATATAAGAGATATCGTTGGAAATAAATAATCTAATTTACATATAATCCAACTAGATGAAATGGTTTCTTCAAACTTATACAACCCATGTTATGGTGTACTTAAGAGTAATTAAATGCGACACCCCTAAAAGTCACACGATCAACATAACAATGATATGTCAAGATTGCAGGTGCTGCTGGAAAAGTTGAAAAAAATGTTCATCAATATTTTTGTGACGGCAACCAAATTATGACGTGACGCGTTTTTTAAGAAATCCACCCCCCAAAAAAAATTTGTTTACTGTGTTTTTAAGAACCTAAGTATAAATATAATGTATATCTTAAATTAACAGATTACACATTTTTAGATTCTTCCGTACTACATTTTGTATTAAGACAATGACATCCCATGCAAAGTGAGTATAACATCTTTTTGATGGAGGCAAACTTTATTTAAATACATAATAACTCAACAATCTCCAAGCTGGCTAGACATCTACTTGTCTTAAATATTCATAATTGGTAAAAGTAGAATTGTAAATATGTATTATTCATGGTAAAATTGATTTGTAAGCCATATCTCTTAAGAATCCACAGCAATATTCTTGCCTAATTCCAATGAAACCTATTGAAATCGATCTCTCAGCAAATACCAGCAGATTGCTACATTAATTGAATGTAAGACTATAGACAGCTTGAATAATTCCAACTCCGTTCAAGAAAACATAAGAAGCTTTCCTTATAAGGCTATTTAACATGTTATCAGTAAGATATTTACATAAATTAAATTGACCTCTACTTATATACTTATAAAAATACAAGAACATGTTTTTAATTTTTGAGTTCTATCGGTTAATTTTTTCAGTTATAATACGACAGATAAATAAGTAAAACGAATCTTTATTAATATATATTATATTTATAGGTGTAAATTACCAATGAAATAATACAAAAGTAGTGTATAGTGAAAAACTGTAATTAACATCCAATTATTATTATATTTTTTTTAAAGTTAAATTTAACTATTGATTTAGACAAACTCACTTCCTATCTTCGGTCTTCTTTCACTTTCCTTTCCAGGCCGGGTGATATCGAAGACTCGAATGCATTTATTGAAACCGCAGTAGAGACGTTGACCATCTAATGAAAAGGCCAAGCTATAGGCAGACACTAGTTCATCCTGGAAATTATGGAAGAAAATTGTGATAAACTACATTATAATATTTATTTACTCAATGAAATAACTAATTAATAACAATATATTTAAAAAATAAAATAAAACTGGGCAAGAAAAATTAGATAAGTATTAGAACCTACCAAATGGTCATACGGCCGATAAGATGCACGCTTTTGACCGGTGAATGCGTCCCATAGATTTATAGGGTTTTCTCTACTGCTACTAACAAAACTGAAATAAATTTACACAATAAGATTATAAGCATAAAGTGTGTAACTAATCAAATTAAATTATATCCTAGAAAGTTTAAAAATTTGATTAAAATGTACACTGATAAAAAAACACAATTATAACAAATAGATGGTTATTGTGCTTCAAGTGTATTGCTTTTATAAAATATTTTTCCACAGTATAGTACTAATTTCTTTATAAGTAGCATATATAATTTATATACAATTTATAATTTTTTTGTTATAATTAGAAATAAATAGTTTTTGCAAAACTCATTAAAAAAGCTCTTAAAACTTACCAGCAACTAACAGGGTCTGACGAATTCATTAAAGGAAACCATGCAAAATCATAGATCAGTTCGTGTTCTCGCATTTGAAGAACAGAAGTCTACCAATAAATAAATAAAGAGAATTAATAAACATTTACTAATTTAACACAATGTTTAAATCATCAGAACAATTATATCATACAAATAGCATAACAATAAAAATAAACTAAATATATATTACACGTAATTATATATAGTAAGTTTGTATTGTATTTTTAGAAATAAAGGCCAAACAGGGTATATAACGTACCAATTCTTCTTTCTGTGGAGATCGCGTTGATTTATTAAAAAATTCAGAGGGAAGGTTGAAGAGACGAAGAACATTATCGTCACTATTTGAAAGTAGGCAACTACCATCGGGTGCCCTACAAATAACCAGTGTATAAACAACACAAAATTATTATTTTAAGAATATTAATCAAGACATATACATATGTAGTAATTGCTCAGATAAACATATGGCGATTTTTAATAAAAATGATTAGATAAAATACAAATTTAATTTTAAACTTTCACCTTACGACTTCAGGTTTAACAAGTTACTCGGCTGTTATATTAAATTTGGGATCCATGAGACAGCTGTTTCGAGTTTATTAGCTCTTGTCAGCTGGGTATACTAAAGTAGTACATCTAAGCATGTAGCTTGGTAAATCTGAAGTCGTAAAATGACGGTTTAAAGTCAAAATTAAATTTATGCAGTATCTGACGAGCTTTAAAACTTTTTATAATTTTGTAAATAATTATCCGGATACGGGAAACTTTCTAGTCTGCTCTCATAAATACGTTTATGTATTGAGGGGTGGATAATCACAAATATACACAGTAAAAATAGTAACGAATTTTATGTATATCGATTCATTTAACATATAAATTTCGGTCAATTTAAGTCAATTAAATTAATTGTCATCTTACGTTTGGTACGATTCAGTTAAATTAACAATATTTGGACAATATATTTACTGATCTAAAAAATAAGAGCAATACGTGAGAAATAAATATTTAATAGATAAAAAAATTCATGTAAATAACGTATATAAATCGTCATCCTATATACAACAAAATGACATGTTGATCGATACGAAACTACCATAATAAGTATACTAAGAATATAAGTGACTGTTTGTAATAACATATATTAAACAATTTATATTTATCCATTCGAGAAGTCAGAATAAAATTATATTTTACATGATAATAAACTTACCATTTACAACCTCTAAGATAATTGCCCGCTCTTCGGTTAAACTCTTTATCAGCAAAGGCAACAAGTGTTGGCTGAGTTGACGAGCTCCAATCTGTATTCTCAGGTATAATATGATCAAATGTTGATGCCGACTGATGACTATCAAGAACTGATGCATCAATATTTATGGATGGTTCTTCAGCAGACGCTTGGTCGGTAACAACCGTCTCTGACACATCCAGAGGATCAACACTTGTGTTTGGGGATATCGTCTCTGGCAGTGAATCAGGTGTCAAT
Organism: Invenusta paracnida; assembly: GCA_036023295.1. NCBI lineage: Eukaryota > Metazoa > Platyhelminthes > Proseriata > Coelogynoporidae > Invenusta > Invenusta paracnida. Next base: position 7,736 of record JAYRBW010007552.1, read on the forward strand.
ATGGTATCCTTGGTGCTTCCAGAGTTTGGAAGGCTCTCGGGAACAAGAATATTAGACATTGAAGGAGTACCAGGGGTCATTTGTAAAAACTGGTTAGGGCTTAATGAACTAGAATCGATCTTTGTTACTAATGATACATTAGCAGTAGCAGGTTGTATCGTTACTTTGGATGCGATGGTTCCGTCATTTTCATCAACTTCCATCTGAAAATGTCTAAATAAATATAAATAAACAATTAGTTTGCAATAAGTGGTTTCTTAATTACAATAAAGTAATAAAAAGGTCACAAACTGACATTTTTTAAATAAATACAACCATTCGAAGCACAGCCACGCGGGCAGTTATACTAGATAAAATAATCTAAATAAAAGTAGAGGTTTCTTAGTAGTAAAAAAATATGCAGATGTAATAAAAACTATTTTAATTTTAAAAAATCTACTTATTATTACGTACCCGTGATCCACAAGCTGATCTACAAAATTTATAAAAAAAACATGCCGAATTTAGCTGTCTACTTTTAAAATTATTTATGTGTTTCCTAAATTAAAGTACAAATGTTTTTTGTATTTTACCCTACAGAACACTTTTTACGGTATACATTTAGACAATACGTATTTAGTGTATCTTAAGTATATCGCATGATAAAAGCAAATTACATTTTTTTTAAATATATTATTATTATTATATGATCATTCGTTTAGAATAAAACATAAATTTTTTTTTTAAATAAGTGATCCAAAAATTGTTATTACATAATATTAGACACAATATATTTATGAGATATGTGTTTTTAAAATAAATAAAAATACTTATATTCCCATTTTAAAAGTAATGATTTATAAAAATAACGTTCGTATTAATAAAATTACAACGAATAAAAATGTAAAATAAACATATTTTAAAATTTATATTTTGTACCTGTAACATACTATAAATAAATTCAACATAATTTTGATGACTAAATAAACATATAAGTAGTATTTATGATGAGTAAAATATAATATGTATACATATATTTATGTAAATTTGAATAAAACCAAACAATTTTGTTTCAGTTGTTTGTGGAAAAAAGAAATTATATTTTAAAAATGTTATATTTAAAACTAAATATTTTGTACAAAACTATACAGAGATACTATATACAAAAATGAAAGAAAACTAATACTAAATTAAACATTGGTTATTCTGTATGATTAAAAGATATAATTCATTTAAATGATATACTGCGAAGCAATAAGAAACAATGTGTATGCATGAACAGCTGGGATATTCTATTTTTCTAACAAAACAAAAAGTTAATTGACATAACAAGAAACCATACTGTATTTAAATAAGTCACTTCAAAATGGATGTTGATCAGTTTAAACTATATATAAAAAATTATCTATTTAAAATAAGTTTGGAAAAAATAATTTTTATAAGATATTTTATCTGTCATAAAAAAATGTTTAACACTTGTCAATAAACTCAGTACATTTTATAGAGTTCTATTTAACTTACAAATTCTAAAGAATTATTTTAATCATACCTAAAATGATGATATAAAGCTATACGTACAAACACCAACAGCAAGACTATAGTTTTAAAAGTTGTGGATTTTTTTCCGAAAACGATTAAGCGTAGATTATTTAAAAATTAGAAATATCTTTAAACTCATTAATTAATTGTTATTGACATATTACAATACTTTAAGTAGGTTTAAACATAAATAATTAATACATTGATGCATTAATTTCTGTATTTCAAAATAACATGTGTGATAAATAAAAGTTTTGATTATTCAGGATATTGAAATTTATGCTGAACAATATTTCACCTAAATAGTAGATCGAAAAAATAGTTTCCTTTTTATTTAGTTAAATGTATTTTAATGATTTTTGAAAAGCTGATATAAACATCAAAGTTAAAATGAACTAAAAGATGATCTTTGAAACTATTTTATGTGAGTCTTTATCAGTCCAAACGAAGAGCGAAAGACACGCCACAAGAACACCCCTTTTCCGCTTGAGGATTGCTGGCAACTTTAAATCCAGCTCGTATCAACTCCTCTTGATAGTCGATTGTAGATCCCTTCAAGAGATCCAAGGAGTCTGGGTCAACAATTAACTTCATCCCCTCACGTTCAATTATGCTGAAGACAAAGAACATTTTTGATAATATACATTAACAAAGGTTAAATTATTATTTACAGTTAAATTTAAATTTAAATCACTAACGATACTAAAATGATGTACATTGTATGGTTTTGAAAAATAAAGGTTAAATATTTAAAAAATATAGAATATATGTCATTTTAAATTAAGTAAACACGCCCTTATTACAGCATTAACTATAAACATATCGTAATTAGATACGATTATTTTTTAAATTTTAGTTAAGTAATCCTGAAGTTATTATTACATTTCTAGAATAGTAAATCTAAAAACAAAGTGTAGTGTTCTTTTTTCAATTTTCTGGATATTGTATTTTATAAATAAAAATCTGAAATCAAAGTGTGTCTCACTGATCGTCAGAATTTATTGTCTTGTCGAGCTCAAACTTATATTGAAATCCTGAGCAGCCACCGCCTTCCACTTGTACTCGTAAATTGCCATCATCCACGCTCAATGTTTTCAGTTGCTAAAACGCATTTTGTTAAGAAAATATATTTTTTAATAAAACAAAACCAAAAACTAGAATGCTTTATTAAGTTACCTGTATGCATTTATCAGATATATCTAATGTTTCTTCAGATGCTTTGTAAGTTACTCGACGAAAAAAGTGCACTCTAAAAGACAAAAAGAAGACATGTACTCAAAGCAACTAGAACATTTAGAAATTAAAAAAATATCAATTGCAGTGCTGTATATAGTTAACATAACAGTCGGGTGTTCATCAAAGTAAATACCTGTAATCATAAATAGTGTGTTATACGGCTATACAAATTATATTTCTATGATAATTACAGTAATAAATAATTAATTGATATTCTTTGTAAACATTATCTAATCAAAAAGGGTATATCAAATAATTATGGATTAAAATATATGATATCATATACAAATCGGCAGTTTGCGCTGCTCAGCTATGAATAACATTTTTATTAAATTTTATTTTACCTTGTATATTTTTAAATGTTGTTTTTGTCTCCTTTCATTTATACGTTTTTCGTATTTTAATTAATTCAAATAATAAATTAATCTATGTACCAGTTGCATTTTTATTACCTTTATTGTAACCTATTCTGCTGTCTTGTAAGTTCATTCACTGACTGTACTAATTATTTCATATACTTTATCGATTCTTTTTATTTATCGGCTGTAAACCTTGCAATAGCCTTACTCTCTATACCTATAAGCAGCCTATCGTATGCACTTCTTTTCTATCGATTTAATCGTATATGTAATAGCAACACATACAATACCTAACCTAACTTGTTTTATTCACTCTGTCTACATGACTAGGAAATTTAACTGTAAAAATTGGTAGTTAAATACACAAAATATATTGTAGCGATGCTTTCTTTACTTTTATATCATATACACTTTTAACAAAAATAATTATTGAAAACACTGAACCAACTATAACTTTTTTTAATTTCTTTTCAATTTCAAAATTTTCTATTCTATTTAAATTACACAAATTATAAGACAAACTACAATAATAATATGAAATAAATAAAAAGATCAAATTGAAAAAAACTGAACCAGCTACAACTTTCAAATTAATAAGACTATACCTCATACTAACAATATTAGTTATAGCACTATTACAAATATATTTGTGAAATATTAGATATAGATTTTTATCAAAATCGGACAAATTATTAACTATTTATCAATTTACAATTTTTCTAGTTTCGAGAAAAATCTATGGCTAACATTTTGCACAAATATTTGTTCAATTTCTATAATTAATACGACAGTTAATTCAGAGTATAAATTTATTAATAAAAATTGACAATTTATTTAGGGTTTATTCCAAGTGGTTTGAAAATTCAAGAATATATGTATTACAGTCTTTAAAGTTATAATTAATAATCATATAACAAATATTTTTCTAATCCATCAATATTTTATATAACATTCTTTATTCCCTTTTGAATAATGCATATTATGTTTGATTTAATACAAAATTTGTACTATTAAATTTCGTTTGAAATAAACAATTTTTAAAGTGATTACAATTATTATGAACACAATTATTTCTTAATTAAGTATAGTTTTTTTTAGATTTCTTCTACATACATATATAAAGTCAAATCCGCCTATATCTCGAATTCGGATAAGACGAATTTCCGCTTATCTTGGACTAGTTTTCTGTCAACAACAAAAGTTCCTATTAAAATAATATAAAAAAGATGGATAAGTCGAATTCATTTAAGTCAATCAAATAAGGCAAACAATATTATCTTCCCAGTCTCATATTTTACAAATAAGTTGAATAAGCACAGTTAATTATTAATAGTGTATGACCATTCGTCCTAATTTATTATATAAAACGCGTTAGTTTATACTGAATTTCGATGAGTCATTATAGCTACATATATCGATTTTGTGTATATTAATTTAATTGTTGTCACTACCTATGTATGTATATATTGCAGCACTATTAATGTATGTTTCAGTCACTAAAATTGAAAATCTTTTATGTACCTATGAACATATTTGGGATATTATTAATGCAATGACTGTTTTATAGGTGGTTTCCTCGTATATGATTGTGTTAAATTTGTACTCTGTTTTTAACCTATTTCCAAATTCGATATAACTCGAATTTTCGGATATATTTTTATGGTTCTCAGAAATTCGATATAGATAAAAATTATACAATGAACTACTATCAATATTTCTTTATATGTATATGTACTACCACAGAACTCACATTTTATTTTTCAAGAGAGCCTTTTAAGTATTAATTTTGTGATGTTTTACTGAAAGATATTTAGAATGTAAACTAAATGTAAAACCATGTGAAAAGTAAATAGATTTTTAAATAATTTTTTTAATAGAATAAAGTTGATCTTGAAGGAAAACGATTTTTAATAATGTCGTCAAGAAATCAACAAAATATAAAAAGTAACTTTATGTTTAATGTGTTATAATAATAATAATAATAAATAAGCATAATATAATAATATGATTTTCATTACTAAAACATTATAGAAATATAGATATTCTTTTAAAGTCCGGGCATGATTTTGAGGCTATTTCAAAAATATGGAATTACGGTTGGGGGGCAAAGCACCCCTGCGGGGTTTAGGGGCAGAGTATGCCCCCGAAAATTGTTGAGGTTTTAAAGATAATTTAGACACGTTTAAGACACTATTTCCTAACAATCAATCACTTATCAACTATGAATATATATTTACAAACTTTGTTAAAGATAGGGAGTAACAATTATTTGTGAACACAGACTTTATAATAAAATAAATAGTCTATACAAAATAATAATAAAAATATACAGGAATGCAGTTTACATGTTTAAACATATGAAGATAAGTAATTAACTCGGTTAATAAATTTATAAAATAACTAAAATTATGAATATATATTTACAAACTTTGTTAATGGTAGGAAACAACAAGTATTTGTGAACACAGACTTTATAATAAAATAGACAAAGTTGGACGATTCTGAAAAACGATCCATTTGACATAAAAAATACGGGAAATACGAGAGAAAAAACCATGCCTGTTAAACATAATTATAAAAGTATTTTAATCAATGAGATAAATATATATTTTATACAAAAGTCATATATTAAACAGGGCATAAATAAATTCACATTTAAAAAATTAATCTTTTTACTTTTTAGCAAAGTTAAAAAATGTCAATATT
>JAYRBW010007563.1:0-34931 GCA_036023295.1 Invenusta paracnida
GAGGAGAGGAGAGGAGAGGAGAGGAGAGGAGAGGAGAAGGAGAGGAGAGGAGAGAAGAGGAGAGGAGAGAAAGACGAAAAGACAGGCAGATAAGTTAGAAGAACGAATGCCAACTGATATAATAATAATAGTAGTGACTAAAATGATTTGTAAATAATTAAACGAAACAGACGACCGTCACTGACTACAATTATTAAAAAAATAGGGTTGGGGCATTGACAGAGAGCAGGCCACATGAAGCGATCAAACAAGCCGACTTGGCTGAGAGAGAAATGTGCAAAATAGCTTCAGATGCAAATGGACAATATTGAAGATGCAGGCTACGGATAGTGTGCTCTAGGAGAGATTATCATCCGGATAACAGGGTATAAGAAGAGATAGAGAGAGAGAGAAGGGGGCTCATCCAATCAATCACGTTAGTCAGATTTGAAGGAGGGGCGAGGAAAGATTATTGGACAAACCAACCGGCCAATGAGAGTGAAGACTTGTGATTGGCTCGTTGTGATTGGCTACCATCTTAGGCGACAGCCAGCTAGACACTCTCGTTGCTGTGGTGACGGAAAGAGAGAAATAGAGGTAGAGAGAGAGAGAGAGAGAAAGACGATTGTGGCGGATATTTGAGAGTTCTACGCTGAGTTTTGTTGGCCTTTTCTGGGGAGGGGGGGGGGGTGGGGCTTCAGAGAATTTCCTGTCAACTTAGAATGACTAAACTATTGATTGAATTGACATTAATGATGCCTAAGAAGCCAGTTTCTCTAAAGACGGCGCCTTGGTAAGTTAGAATAAACTTAATATACATACTTCCTAATAGTTTTCCTGATATACGATTAATTTTCGAGTAACGAAGCAACGTCAGCTATTACCAGGATTAAGTATCTTGGATTCGAAGCTAGGACCTCTGGACTGCAGGGGTCATTGCGTTGATGTTCTATCCACTGAACTATACATGAATAACGAGTCACACTGAGAAATTAAACGCCATATTGTCAAAACGATCGAACTCCGACTCGTTGAACTAAATATAAATAAAGTAGAAAATTCTGTTTTCTCATTCTGCATAATTAATTAACATATTCATAATATCGGCTGTAGTTTGTCATATACTAAATTCTCCCCTTTAGGAGAGGATTTCCCTGTCTCAAACCCTCTCTACAAGTTGCACCCAGCGCCAACAAGAAGCCCTGCTGAGTCAAATGAAGATCGCACCGCAACACGTTTGATTCGTCGGACAAGTTCGATCGTTATCTTTTTGTGTGTTTTGTCCAATGGATAGAACAGCATATAACCAATCCAACGAAAACTTGTTCCTGATAACAGCTGAACTACAGTGTCAACGTTGAGAATTTCTTTCTATTTCCAATAAATATGATCTACTGTACAATTTCTGTAAGTTCTTTTTATAATTATTGCAACGATTTTATTCCATTTCGGACTCTCCAAATTTTCCACGAATTAATTGCAATCTAAAACTTGATCAAAATTTCTTTTAAAGATTTCTGAATGCGATTACTTCTCCACTTTTATTTGACATTGTATATAATATGATTCCAATTAATGCACAGTCAATAGGTACTTCGCATAATATAATATTCGAAAAGAGAGTTTATTAAAAATAGAAGCCATATATGTATGTATGTATTCCAAGATATAAAAGCTACATTTTTCATTTATCAGTTGCGAGAGAAACTTCCAAATTAATTAGTAAAATTAGTTTCCATATACTTCAGTCGCAAATATATGAATATACAATAAATTGAATAATTAATTAATTAGCAAACATGTTCTAAGAAGAATGGAGTCGAGGTGTTGAAGCCTTTGAGATTTCCTTTTAATTAACAATCGAGAGACAAATACAATGCAGCACACTCGCGGGCGACAATAAAAAAACCTTTCATATGTGTTAATTTTTGCAAAATATTTTGTAATGTTAAACACGGTATTTTTGAGGAATTTGGGAAATATAGCAGCTAACCATTCTCTTATCAGGGGGTTACTATAGAAATAGAATACTTGTTTCTAATTTTATTTGGTATAAAATTTGTTAAAAATAAAAATTTATAAAATATTACAAATGGAACGAAATTAATATGTAACAAAAAATAACTAACTTCTTTATTCAAACGGAACTAAATACCGCAACTAAGCAATGCGTTCAGACTAGTATTCAACTTTCTTATTAATTTGAATTTCTGTCCAATTACATGTGTGTTCAAATATATGTTTCAAAGGGGAGAGGGCGGTATTCCTGCGGTAACTATGACAACTCTAAACTATAACAGAAAAAGCTGCTGCACAGAGACTTTGAAAGCAGGATCCTAGGTTTACTTGACAATTACGATCAGTCTTCTATTAATATATGTAAAAGTAAACTTTCGACATTCATTTACCTAGATAAGTGCTTTGGGTTCGTATTTATGAATTCTAACTAATTGGTTCGTTGTATTTGTGTGAGTATAGTTGTTACCTTGGATCCCCGTTCATTGAAGATTATCTCAACGTCAAGGATGTTGCCGAAAGGCTGAAAGACAGAAGTAGTAGGAAAGGTGCATTATTGCTAGGTAGGTTGGTTATACACACCTTTCTATAATATATTCTGTGGATTACACAAATTGCATTCGTTGGAAAATTGATACATATCTAGCGAATTGTATTGATTAATTGTAGAAATTGATGTTAAAAATCGATGTGTCTAATAACTTATCTATTTTAATCGATGAGAAAAGTAACTATCAGTGTTGATATTCTATTTTGAATAAATCGTTGATATCTGACATTTATACTTCAGTAAACTTTGCTTAGTATCCAGTGTATTGAAATTAACTTCGTTGTTTTGAAGCAGCTAAAGATAAACATTTCAATGATATGCCTTTTATTATTTAAGGATATAAATATAAACGACTCAAAATTCAAACATGAAATAAAAAGTAATTTCCTTCTTTGCTAATAATGAGAAAAATATGTCTTCGTTTTTTTTAACTCCTTTTGTATCATTTCTGAGGTGAAAGATGGCAAATAGTGTAACGCAAAACGAAATTAATTTCAATGTACTTCTATTCAAAGGTCTTTTCAAATGATATTTGTTCGACCAGTATTCTTCTACAATTGAATTTATAACTTTAAACATGATAAAACAACAATAACATATTCATAAATCTAGCGTCATTCCTGCAGACCACTTCAGCTAATGTGATGTTGATGACTGACATGTCTTGAGCTCAATAGCTGCTCCTAAGAGCCCAGTGAACTGAAGATATTACGACCTTATCTTTTCAAATGAGATGCCAATCAATAGTATTGTCAACTTAAACAGTATGCGGTTTAGTGAATGTGAGTCATTGATCCTACATACAAATAGCTATCCTCTAAAGTTGCCCACAGTGGACAGTAGCTGAAGCAGTCGAGCTGGAGAAGTCCGACAGGCGCCTCACTTACCCCGAGAAGAGCTCGCAAGTCCGCTTCACGATACCGAAAGGGTATATTGGAGATGTGCAGTCGTTTAGGACCTTGGCTCAGATCACACCCGTTGCCTGGTGACGTCGGTGATTTGTCGATTGATGCCGAGGACTCGTGTCCACCCTCCTGTTTGGTTAATTGGGGATAAGCGAGTTGAGAGAAGGGAGAGTTTGCGTGAAACTACACCTAGCTTACTACTTCAAATACATTTTCAAAATATGGCAATAGATAAGAATTTTGTTCTGCTTCGAAAGCGTTACATTTATTGATTATTTAATAAGAAATGCTAGCAGAAACTCGCAGATTTCATTTCGCCAGTATATGCCACTTACTAGCAGAAACTGAAGCTGTTGATCAGAAAACGTCTTAGCTACAGTTTTAACTATTTTTGTGCTATTTTACCTAAATTAGTGTAACATTACAAATCACTTAATCGAGCGAGTGGGGACGATTTGGGGAGTAGAGTTTGTATAAATCACACATTTCGATGATCTGTATTATAATGTATTCCTAAATGTATAACATATTAAAAGCATTTAATTCTCGTCGTATTTATCTATCAATTTTATAATTGACTCAACTACGTATATCATCAACATTATACTTCCTCATTTCTTGGCTTTCATGTATGCAGCAACTCTGGTTGCATAAATTTAGTTTAGATTAGAATAGAATTGTCAATTAGAGCATCAAAATTCGTTTTGAATCCAAAGACGTTTAAATATACTACCTAGAATAGACACGATAATAGAAAGAGACAAAATATATGTAATTCTTCGGTTGACATCTCAGCCAATCAAAATAGACTATAACTATGGAAATTTGGTAGTCAAAAGGATGCGTGCATAAACTATAAGGCGAAACTATGCATATTTTTTATAAAATCGCGGTCATCGACAAACTTTTTTATTATTTAAGTTATACTCCTATAAATGACATATGTTATAGCTGACATTCTGACGCACATGTCTATAATTTTGCTTTTCATATCAGGTACATTTTCCCGTTTGAAAATCGACCGTTTATACTATGAAAGATAGTAAATTTATTTATTTTTCTATCAAACAAAAAATCGATTCGAAACCGAAATTACAGATAGTCTAGTCTAGGTAGTATATTTAAACGTCTGGTTTCAACAGATTAAAAAGAAAATTTTACTTTCTTATTTTTCCTAATTATTTTGTTATTTTAGATTAAATTATTATACTATTGCCAACTTAAATAAGTGGTGTGTAATATAAAATTATGAATATACTAATTTAGTTTTCATCGCAGTTGCTGTAAACTACATTATCTGGAATTATAATATTCTCTTTTCATCAAAAATTATCCAGGAAGCTATTTCCATAGTGTCTTTAATTTAAACTCTTAAACGTTCCTGTATACATAGGGATCATCGGTGGTGGCATCGGCGGTGCCTCTGCAGCCTATTATCTACGCCAGTTATTTGGCTCAGCGGATGTCACTCTCCGAGTGTTTGAGCGTGACCGGGTGGGTGGTCGACTTCGCACTGTCACACTGGCCGGTAACGCCTACGAGGTTGGTGGCAGTATCATACACTCAAGGAATAGGCTCATGAAAAACTTTGTCAAGATACTGGGTGGGTTCAGTCAGTTATATCTCTGACTCAATTTGCTTCTTTATTTTCTATCCAATTGCAGCATCTATTTTTTTTAAATAGAGCATATTATTTAGCGAAGATAACCAAAGATCCAGTCATAAACTCATAAGCTGGGTATTATTATACTATATACTAGACTGTGATAGTGATCCAATGTTATTACGAGATTAAAATATGAAAAAATAATATATTTCCGAAATGTTGTCATTTTTTACGTCGGGGACTCCAGGACGGCCCTGTTGGACCATCAAGATGGTGATAGATGACGATGGGACCTATCAGGTTGGAATCCTCTCATAATTTGGGATATTAGGATGTATGTATATGTAATCAATTTTGTGAATTATTTATTGATTTTACAGTCATTTCTAAAAGGTGGGTATTTTTTACTCCCAGATATATATGGAATTAACTTTTTATATTTAATCTAGTTACCACTTAAGCTTACAAAGGATACATTACTTAACTTAAGAAGAAGAAATTTGATAGATAAAATAGATGAAAATTCCGCAGCTGCTCTAAATACCTAAAAGCTAAAATTTTACAAGAAGCGAAAGAAATAGAAATACGAGCAACTCTTACAGCTTTCAATCGCCAGAATAATGAAGTAAATAAATTCTCAGTTGGCATCATTTACTCGTTTTAATGACTCTGTTTAAATATATTTGTATGGTATTTTCATTGTATACTTTAATTTAATCAGATTATTAATATATACTTATAACGAAATATTTTTATATTTTATCAATTTAGTATAAAATTATTTTTCTTCTTTCCTGGAATTTTATTTCCTCCAAAACAATGGCATCCTGACATTTATAAGTCAATTTTGACTATTTCTAACAAAATTTCAGTTTATGTTATAATAAATAAAGTCACTTCAAGTCAGGCTTAAAATAGGCAATTTTCTTCCATAAACTCTTCCTGTGTATGCATTGATATATCGACTGCAAGGGAATTTATTATAAAATTGTAAAATTCATTTACATTTACTTATGTATATAATTAGAAATCGTACTTTTTCAAAATTCTAAATATTTTATATCGTTCAATGATATAATTCTGACTTTAAAATTTTCACATTATTTTATAGCTTAAAATAAATATTAATTAATATATTGGAATATAAGTTTCTTTTATTTTTTACGAAAATAATGACCCTCTAATTGTCCCATTTATTGTCCCTTAAGTACATCAAATGTTCTGCTTGTAGAGATCTGTCTTGAAGAAACCTTTCTTGTATATTCGCATGAGAAATTATGCTAAAATATATAATTTTATAGCCGACGAACATTGCAAAACTTTATTATATATCAATGTATAGTATTATAGTAATTACATTATAACTATTTTGATTTTAAAAACTGTTATATATGTATATCTTTTTTAATATTGTTAGTTTACAGTTTACAGATAATTTTATATGATTGTTGACATTTATGCAGTATTTAGTTGATAAAATTAAGCTACATTAACATTTCGGCGATGATTTACCTAAAAATTTTAATAACAATATTTTTATTGAATTCATCAATATTTTTTTAATTTAATTTTAAGCATTTCAATTTTACTCTCTATATGGTCCTAATCGGTGACCTTAAAATAGGAGACTTATTTCTAATATTACTTGTCATTACTAATCAGTTTTTATTTGATTCATTTCTGACTTCGATTCTCCATAATTATTGGTTATTACTCTATTAACCTTAACGGCGGTAGATCTCAAACGAATCGACAATCCGGGTTCAAAGAACACTGCTTTAGTCATCTATGACGGTGTGAAGCCTCTGTTTCGTGGAAACGGTTCCTGGATGGACGTCTTCAAGCTCATAAATCGTTATGGGTTCTACAATCTTCTGAGAGTCCAGTGGGACTGTAAAGCTCTACTCTCCAAATTCGATCGGCAAGTGCCCCCACATTTTCTTGCTTTGTATTTTGTTTACAAGACAAAATATTATTCTGAAGAAATTCGAAATATATACTGACAAAATTAACTATACTTTTATAGTTGTAATTTAATGATTAATTAATATTAAAGTAGGTATAAGGGCAAAATCTATTTCTAAAATTTGGTTTAGGTAAATCAATACTAAGTGGTGTTTAGCCGCGACATCATGTGTCGTGTCTATTTTACCAATCCACTGAGCTCCGATGGTTAAGCGGTTATAGTGTTCACTTTGAAATCGTGATATTCTATATTCTGCATGTCACTGATATGCTCCATAAAGAGCGAAACGCGTCCGGCATTTTAGTATACGACGATTGGCAAAATTCTTGAAATGAAATGAAAAACCATTTCTTCCGATAACCAATTGTTGGTTTAATTAACTCACAAAAATGTCATTCAGTATAACTTATAAATATACATATGGTTTCATTAAATTTGTTTTTATAGTATAGGAATATCGTTATAAATATATCGTACTTTTTTATGACTGATTTCATATAGAACTAAAATATATAGATAACTCTGATATAGACTAAGACAATACATTGGATTATTTTACGGTAAATTCGATAAAACTTATTGAAATTACTCCCTTATTTCTTTAAATACCAGCTGTCTTGATTTGTTAAGCTACTATCTTCCGACTTTCAGTATTTACGCTCACCAAGATAAGGGGTACTGTTTTACAACACCGGCAAAACTCCTGGCAAGTATGGATTCCAGTTTCCTGGATATGACCAAGATTTCCATTGCTGAGTATCTCCTCAAAAAAAACTACAGTCGGCTGATTATCAACGAAATTGTCCATGGAGCTCTTAAAAACAATTACAACCAGTCCCCCTACATTGCGCATGCTTTTGTTGGTAAGATTTCATTGTAATTCACTTCTCTTTATAGTTTTGTTGTGTTCGGCCTTGGGGGTTCAGTCAATAACTTCGTAGCATAGATATGAGGAAGATTGATAAATTCATTTTTCACACACAAAATAAATAGAATGTAAATTTAAAATATTTATTTTGTGATTCTTGAGAGTCCGGATATTGTTAAATATACTTACTTTATAGACATACAGATTAAATGTAAAAAATAGGTTCGTTGCCTGGTGATATGTATAAATCATACATATTAAATTGAGTATTAAATCTTTACCTTCCTCCCTCTCTCCAATTTAGGCTCCGTATCTTTAACCGGCTCCCTACCGGGCCTGTTTGCAGTCAAAGGTGGCAACTACCAGGTCCCCCAGGGCCTCTTCTGCCGAGCCCTCTTCCCCCAGGACCAATCCTCGTCCTCCCCCCTTCCCTCTCCTGTTCCATCTCCTGCCAGCTCACCGCAGCCCACCAAACCCGGAGGGGGTGATGATGCTATTGGGCGGCCAACATCACCGCCGCAGAATCAGGAGTGCGGTGTTATCACAGCAGATGTTGTCCGGATTGACCGAATAAGTGAAAATCCGTCACGGTAAAAATTACATCATAATTCTTTGTATAATACATGTGAATATTTCAGGCTGAAATTTCTTTCGTTAAGAAAATATGAAACTCAAAAATAATGTTTGGGTAAGATATTTTGCTAAAGAATATTTCTTAGAATTTTTTATCGACGATATTTGTTCATCTATTATTATTAAATATCATTAAAGTTTTGATAAAACATGACCCCAATTTAAAATAAATTTAGTCTAATTTATTTGTTTTAGAAATGTATATTATATAAAGGCGATTTCATTTTTGCGTTTCATCAGTGTATCTTTAATAGTTTTGATTTTTAAATGAAGACCAAAATATTTTTAGAAAGTACTAAAATGCTGTTACTATGAGAGTTTAAATATGATATTTCGCTTCTTATTTTTTAATTGTCCATTCAAAATGCATTTATGTATATCATTTAATATTGAGTACGAACTCCGCGCATAATTAATTAAAGAACTCAGATGCTTTAAGTTATTATGTACACCTAGTTGTTGCCTACATTATTCAATGGAATTGCTCATTACTAAGCTACTGGGTTGACATGTGTTGGGGATTTTTGGCCCAGATTTCTGGTACACTTCGCCGCCTCCACCGGCCGACCCTCGGAAGAGTTCGACTACATCGTGCTGGCGGCTCCGCAACACCGCAACTCTCATCGCATCCGGATTACCGACCTTCCCCGGAGCAGAGGACAGAAAAAGAGTAGTGGAGTGACACCTGACTACGAGGAGTCTGTTCAGGGGGTGACCTTCCAACCGGTTCTCTCCGCTCTCGTTCAAGCAGACTTGAAAGGAGAGGCTGTGGGCTTGGGCCAGAGTGAGTCTTCTTCTGTCTCTCTGCGGTGTCTCTCTGTCTTTTACTGTCTACGCTTTCTTGTCTTTTTGTTGTGAGTCTTTTTTACTATCTGTCTATTTTGCTTCAATTTCAATATTTTCTTTATAATAAAAATCAGTTATTTTCTTTTTGGTATTTCTGTAATATTTTTTAGTATATTGACCGTTCGATATTTGAAATATCAAATTTTGTAGTCTTCATGCTTTTCCTACATTTTTTACATTTTACAAGTTTTATACTTTCTGCCTCTCTTTCTCTCTGTGTGTTTTCCTCTTCCTCCTCTTCTTGTTCCTCTTCTTCTACTCTTTCTTCATTCCTTCCTCTTCCTTCTTTCCCTCTCTGTTTCATTCCTTCTGCCTCTCTAAAATATATGTAGTAGATAAATGGGTATAATTCTGTTAGTTACTCTCAATCAATCATTCTGTCATCTTGTCTCACTATATTATATCTTTATTTATTTATTTTTCAAAATTACAAATGTTTAATCGACTATCTATTTTATTGCTGATTTAAATAAATATTTTTCATAATAATCTAATATCAAAAACGTATTTCCGTTGTTATTTTATAGTTATATACACTTGTTTTAAAACAAATTTCAGAACATTTTTAATTTTAAAAATTTAAGAAATAATACATGCTTGTACTATTTACGATTCTTGCAATATTTTACTAGTTACATGACTTTCAAATAGTCCGGCAGTTATGTGAAATATATGAAAGAATTGTGCTTTTGATGATACATATATGAGCTTTGGTACAATATAGCAGGACACCATAAAGAATATTTTACATTACAGGGCCATTCCATTTTTGTCCTATAACGCTGATGGCGGTCATTTTAAAAATGGCTACCATAATTGGTTAATTTACCCGTAGTTCAGGTTCTAGACCATCTCGGATCATGATTCTGGTGGCTAATCCAACTTTTTAGGAGATAATGAATGCAGTGGTACTATTCAAAATGTGCTGGTAACTATGTAATTACATATTTATTGCATTCTGGGAACAAATTTACTCTCAAAAACATTAAAACCGTAAACATATTATTATTTGTAAAGTTATATTTGTAACAGTAATATTAATAAATGTTATAAATTTGTTATAAAAATGTTATAGAAACAGATTTTCAATATAGTATTACTTGTTATTGAAACATAATCCACCACATTGACAAAGGGCAGTGCATTGAAGTGCTGCCTTCACACATTTACACTGTCCAGTGCATACCTTTTGGCATCCACATCGGAGGAGTTCGTGACGCAGCCCATGGTGTTACAGGCCTGGGTTGCTTCTGGTAGTGTGGTTCAGTAAATTTCCCATCCACCAGTGGTCTTCTTCAATCCCCAGTCACTTGGCGATAGTTGTTTTCGTGTCTGATTGACTGATAACAAGCTGCTTGTGCGATCATATAGCAATACCACAAATCTTTCGAGAACAGGAATCCAGTCATCGACGGTGTCTGGGGTGGTAGCCAATGCACAGAAGGCTCTAGTAACATCATCAAAGGTCACCCATGTGTCCCATGCCGTCTTCTTTCCCCTGCCAGTAAAAGATGACACCGTGTCGCAACCAGTAAAGGCATGGAACATAGGTAAGCCTCTGCATCTATCTGGACCGAGTGCTCTCGCAATCTCATGAGCACTACATGAGGATCCTGTCTGAGCAGAGCAACAGGGTGCACATTGGTGTATGTGTCTGGCAGTTTAGCCGTCTTTCTCTTGCAACCGCTCTGAGTGTTGTCTGGATTTGTAGCAATATTTCGCTGAACCCCAGTGAAAGCGTCACTTGGATGTTGGAAGAGGGAGATTCTAGTTCCACGGAATGAGTCTTGTGCACTAGTAGAACTGGGGTTGTGATCAATACTGTCTACTGCTGCAGTTGTAAACAGGCCACCCCTGAGTTGAGAAGGACCGACAGCTTTTTCTACTTCATTAGTGATGACAGATTTTATTTCCAAGCTCTGTAGATATGTCCAATACTCGATCATATGAAATGCACAGTCCCAGGTGAAAGAGGGTGTCAACAAGGTCTCGTTTGCGGGTTTTCCTATGGATCATGATTCTGGATCACGGCCATTTTTTAAATTACCGCCATCGGCGCTATGGAACAAAAATGGGATGGCCCTGTAGTCAAAAATATTCCTTGGAGTTACACTTACATTGTACCAAAGCTCATGTTTGTATCATAAAAATCATAATTCATTCACAAATCTGCCAGACTAAAAGTGTTTAAAACTGGTATTTTCTCTTAACATCCTCCGATGTACTCTTCAGTAAAGCCGACGGATAAGTTTGCAATCCTAAACGGAATGGACTCTCCCAAGAGCGACACCAAGTCACCGGAGACCACTGCAGCCTCCTCTTCTACTCCAGCAGTCAAGTTCAATTCAGTCATTAACAAGCCAACTGTACTGGGGGACGATAAGAAGACGGAAAGCACGGGTACACCCGTCTGGCACATCTTTTCTGACTCGGAACAGCAACCACCACTCGTCAAACTGATCCCAGAGTACTTCAACAATCTTGGCGAGTTGAATTCTACACACTGGCTGGCATATCCCAAGTATAGACCTCTAGTGAGTTGCAATAACCAAATAAGAGATAATAATTCATCATTATACTGGAAATAAAATATGTTATGACTAAATCGTTTTTTCTATGAATTACAACTTATCGTTATTAAATAAACGATATTCTGGTACATTGAAAAGGACCTAATTATTAAAAAGTTTTAATATACCAAATAAGACCAGGAGATATAGAAAAGAATACCTGCTTTTTTGTATGTTATACATACTATAGATGAAAGGGACATCAATGAGAAGACACAGGATCTTAAGGTAAACTGACCTCATATAACCTATTCTATGCATTACATTACTTCCGCAAATAGCAATGAACTGTTAATAGTTCATGCTTGTATCTTCATGTTGTAGTTAAATAATAATGAACTAATCTATGAAAAATGTGAGTTAATGTGCTGAAAGAAGTTAATAAATAAAAGTATTCTAAAATGAATGGAATCATAATATGCGCAATGTGTGAGTTGAAACAATGAGTATTATAATTTATATTTAAATAATTTGCAGGCTCAAAAATAATGATGATTTAAGAATTTTTTAAATTTTAGTAATTAAATTTAATGTCTTTAATGTGTTTTTAAATTTGACTCCTTGTTATACATTCACGTGTTATTACATTTCTTTAATATACATTTTTTAACAGAACCAAGAATATATTATGATAGCTAGTAGTTAAAGCGCCCTTTAAAAAGCAGTCTAAACCAACCGAGAAAAATGCTTCATAACCAGAAAAGAATAGGTTTTTAGATAAATCAAATATGGTTTGTTATCAGAGTTGTTATTTTCAGTAAATCGAGTTTATGCACAATGTTTTTATTATATTATTTATTATCATGTGCATTATTTCTGATTTATCTATCTTGATAAAAAAAATTCTATAATGTTACATGAATATAATTATTATTGGATTATAATTAATCGCCATCATTACACGACTAATATCCGACTGACTTTTTCTATTTTAGTTTATGTCATGATTATTATATGTGAAGACTTTTGTGATAAGAGACACTAGTGCACTTATTTACTTTGGAACTTTTAATCTGAAATGTCTAAAAACTATGATTTTCATAAATAAATGTCTCATGATATTATAACTACTTTGTACTCCCACCTCCCCACCAATCGATCGAACAATGATGACAGACGGACCCAGCCAAGCAGTTGGGCAGTTTCACCCCTACCCGGGGACTCGTCTACCTCAATTCCATGGAGAATGTGGCCTCAGCTATGGAGATGATGGCACTCTCGGGACGGAATGCTGCCCTTCTCATTCACGCCTGGGCCACTGGTGCTGAAGAGAGACTTATAGACCGCCGTCAATTATAATCCGACAACATTCTGGGGGTACTGATTAAGTCATACAGATATAACAAGATGCTCGTACGGCATGGTTTATAACATTTTGTTAAAATTCTTTTTCTCGTGTTTCACAGCGCACTCTTTTAAGTTATTTTCTACAATTCAGACAACAATCAAGTCATATTTTCTTCTGTATTTCTTATATTTTTTTATTTTCATACTGTTATTGTAATTTTTAAACTTCATTTTGATTAAATAAATTATTTATTTTGAATGTGATATTTTACCTTGATGTTTTATTGTGTTATATTGTTATTACGTGTTATATTTTTTGTTTGTGCTTCAGTAAATTAAATAAAAGTGGTAATGATACAATTGTATTTTGGGACAATCGTAGTTATTCGGATTTTTTCGAATAGGGTTTTAATTTTTTATTCATATTACTCTTTTGGTTCTATTGTATAATAAATGCTTTAGGCAATAATTATTAGGTTTTTCAAGGCCACATTCGAATAAAAACTTTTTCAGGCCTATCTCAAAATCAAGTATAGCCACGATGTTTTCTAATTAATTTATTGTATAGTATTTCTAATATTATTCTCTATGCTACTATGTAAGTAGTATATGAATTCTAAATAATATAAACGTTTTTATTTAGTGTTTCATAATTTACTTTTTCATACCTAATAAGATTTCTAATATCAATTTCCATAAAAATTAATATAAAAACAAGAGTATATTGTGTGACAACAAAACGCGTTAATATACACCAAAACAAGTTTCCATGGTCTGTTCGTTTTTGTAAAACTATCATTTAAGTTTACATTTCTTTATGAAAGATATCAACAACGTATTATTGTAATTAATTGTATTAATCACCAGTTAAATACATGACTGTTTACAGTGCAATGCAATTTATGTCAAAACTCAATCTTCTTAGCTTACAGTTTAATTCCAACTTATAATCGACTATAAAAATATGAAAATATTTGTTATTTCTAGTCTTATAATATTCTTTAGAGTGACAGTGTTGTAACACTTTGTTTGGTTAATTAAATCAAAATATGTTCTATCTCTAATTGAACACCCTAATTAATACCCTATTACTCGAAAGCATTTTAGTCACCTAAAGACTTATTACGAGAAAGATGCGATGCGATTTTTGTAAAATTTATATAATTTTACCTTTTTTTATAATTTATTTTTAATTATGAAACCTCTATCGTATAAATAGAATTTTTTCTCCATAAATGATCTCCAAATAGTAAAAGAAGTCTGAAATATCCGTAAAAATAAACTGAAATTTAGTGCATTTTCTTTTTTTAAATTAAGTAACAATTTGAAAAATGCACCCAAAAAATAATATAATGGCTACAATTTTAAACAGAAAATACTATCTAAATAATTATAAATGATTATATAAATCTAACTAAATAAAAATATAGGAACGAAACACTTCCTCTAATTAAATTCACTCATAATTTTATTATTTAACTTATATACACTATTTAGCCATATGTACATGTATGTCTATAGAATACGTTTAGCTGTGTTTTAGTTTGAATATAAAGCAAAATGCCGAAAAATTTATTTCCGTTTGTGAACAATGTCAAAACAAAAACGATTTGCTTTAAATAGCGCATAACCACCAAGTGATCTAATATTCCAATGACTTGACCCGTGATTGACCCATTATTTTGTTTCTATAAATGAGAACGAAAAAAATAAATTATCACTTTGGTGGTGAGATATATTTATAAGTAAACGATATAATATTCATTAAAAATGCCATTCTACGCTTTATATCTAAGAAATATATAAGTATAAGGCCACTTTCTAGCACTCACTATTTTAAAAAATGAAACAAAAGTGTTGTGTTATGTTGTGAAAAGCATTCAGTTTCTATCGCAACATTTCACCCTATCAACCACACATTTTTGTTAGAATCGGTTGGTGACCCCTCATTAAAAAAATGAAACTCTTGTTATTGATTGACTTTATTTTTTGCTGGTGCGGCTCTTGCTTTATTATGAAATAGTATATAAGCATCGCGACATACTGCAGAGTTTACCTCCATATTTGTACTGCAATTTGATAAAGTTGAGATGACAGACCGTTATTTCTTTTATTTAATATTATATCATTGTTCTTTAAAAAAAATGTATAATGTTTCATCGATGCCAATTTATTAGATTACGTTTGCATATATAGTAACTAATTTGGAATCATGCATATACGCTGTTTCGTTCCAAAAGATGCAAGATTTGCAACAAGATGCAAGATTGCAAGATGCAATAAGATGCAAGATGCAAATTTATGTTTTACAAAAAAAACAAATTTTATACAAAACAGAGAAATTTATGAGAAAATTAGATAATGCTTTATGCAATAATATAGGTAAATAAATATCATAATTGCCAAAATTATCGTTTATTTTCTTTTTGTGGAAAAATTTATTTGCATATTACATATTTATTAGAGATTAATATAATAACACTTGTGTATATATTATCTGTACTGACTATCTACTTAATAACCATTATTGCATACCTATATTTCATTTTTGTATACTTACAATGTTGTATATATATGTTAGTTAAGCCACATGCAATGTGCTATTTTAACCTAAAGTGGACTCTCTTTGTGAAGTGATAATTATATCATAAATGATTACTATTTTTTATAATAATTAAATAGATATATAATAGTAATACTTGTTAGGAGGTCCTTGAACAAGACAAATATAAACATATGTGTTTGCACACATTATTTACAGAATGCAAGCACAATACAACAACACAATCATTATTGTGTAATGATAACCGACCACTGCAATGAACGTCTTCATTGCAATAATCCGCCATAATTTGTTCGGAAAGAAAAGCACCGACTCCTGCTATATTATATACATCGATATATATATGTTTATCGTTGAGACAGTCTCATATAACGATTTGGTGAGTATGAATCCATTCTCACTCTATAAGTGAGTGAATACAACAGTCATAATATATATAATAATAAACTCACAAATCCACCACTAACACGTGATTTACGACATGTCATCAAGATAAGAAACTAAAGTGTACAAAGCTAATAGACACTATATATCAAATTATATAAGCTTTTTCTGCTGTATATCTGTGTATATTCCAGATATTGCTTCATACTACTTTGTGTTGCTTATAAGTGGAGCTAAATTATTCTTATCTCGATAGTCTATTATATTTTAAGCGGAATTCTTTTTCCACGCCCACTCTTCATATGGCGAACTTAAAACAACATGCAGGTATAAAAATAAACATGGGTTTTTTGGAACATTGACATTAGAACTTCTAGATAAGTTTAGCCTGATACATAGAAATTTATTATTGATAAAATAATAAAAGAACGAAACAATTCTATTTTTTAAATAAAGTAGTTAACAATTAGTTCTATCATTATACATATATAGTAATAATCTAGTAATAATTTTTAATACATTTTAATACATTTCGATTGATATTTTATTCCAATTCTTTCTTGTATTTTAAGAATGCATAATTCTTATTTAACAATGAGCTTCGTGAATACTGACAAGAAGCTTTATTATGGAAGATTCCGTATTTTTATGTTCAAAGTATAGGTTACCAGTTGCCTTCAAAGTTCCAAATATTTTGTTATAAAGTCTTATATATGGATGTAATTTTAGGGAGGAAATTTGTATTCATTATATAATGGTGGACTTCAATGGTAATTTTTAAGGGCGAATTCATCAATTACTAATTTAAAATCCCTCGTAATCGTCCAACTATTCAAAGAAAATATAATCATAATTAAAATACTTTTTGTTATAATTTAACAAAATTATTTTTTTATCAATTTTTTAACAAGTTTGTAAAAATTCTTTGAACCCTTTGATTTTGTCGTTTTAAAATAAAAGTTTTCTGAAATATGTAATTTGGAAAAAAATCCTTCAAATTTAGGTATTAGGAAATTTCTTAGAGTTAATTTTTTTCCATTATTCATACCTAATTACGATATTATACATAAGCCATTTTATACTTTCTATTTAGCCGTTCATGGAGAATTATAGTTAGACCTATATATTATCCCAAATGTGTCTTTTTCGTTTTGTCTCGACCTGATCGCCTGTATAATGACGTTTGTGTGTGTATTGTAGGAGAGTATATTATGTAGATATGAAGATTAATGTTGGCTGATGAAGCTGTTTTCTTCCGCTGAAAATAGACAGTCGGACCAGACATGACACTGACTTTAAGCAAGCGATGAAGTGGGGGAATCCTCCTAATATCCTGATAAATAGTTCTACATCTGTTTCAATTTATTTCTCAACCAAACCGGTCTGTTTCTCTGAATTAGCCAACTTCTTGTCTTTGTATATAGATAGACTAGGCCTATTATGCTATGTGCACCATTACAATTATGAAACTGTTTCGCACTGAATATTTTTCATTCTAGGTATGTCAATGAATGTTAGTGTAGAAAAATATTGGAATACATTGTCTATCATTCGATGAATTTTCGTTTTTTGGTATTATTGAAACTATCCTCATTCAATTGATGACAAATGTTATAATATATAAAACACAAAATTATATGAATTTTTTGTATGATATTCCTACTAGTTAAAAAGGTGTTAATGCTTCAAAAAGTATAATTTAGAACAAATTTCATGACTTGTATTTATGAAAACATTATTAAAATTGTTTGCATACCTTGTTTTGCTTTTTAATAATATCTGTATTTTTCTTTCCTATTGAAGTGCTTTCGGGAAAATGTTACTCCTTTCATTCTAAACTCACAAGCAGTGTTATTCTCACTGAATTCTAAATTATAAACAGCTGTACTTTTTATTTGTTTTATTTATTTAACATTGGGTTCATGATATCAGTATTCTTTATTTTATACAATAATATTTTCTGCTTTTAGTCATTATGCCAGTATATAGTTAATATGCCGCCTTTTTCTTAGCGCATACTTTGAAAAAAACACTTTTCAGACATAAAAAGCAGGAAACAAAGGAAAATATAAATAAAAATGTCTTACGTTTTTCCTGTAAAAATAGGAAACCGATTTGACAATTGAATTAGAATAAAAACATATTATATATATTTATACCACAATGTATTTTTATTAGAAAGGTAACATAGCCATCTTACATATTAATATATTAATTTACTGAAGTCGGCATATTTAAGCTATAATAATAAATAATAGTAAGTATATTTAATATAATACATTTTTATATGGGTATATTGTATATGAAATAAGAGTGCGTGGTATTTTACAGAATGGCATTGTCGATATATAAGCTACATCTATGTATACAGAGACAGGCAATGTATCACTAAAGTCAATGTCACTGATGGTCGGACTTCTTTGGGATGCTATAGTCGGTGCTACTTGTAATTCTGAACCACTCGGGCATACCGATATTTCACTTCGTCGACCTGTCTTTTCTAAAATCAGCTGCTTCTATTTTAGCGATATATTATAGTCGCAACTAAGTAGACTTAGAAAAGAATATAGGATGTTGATATTATTATACTTGCTGGTTGTTGTTGCTTTTGCCGTCTGAGCCACACAGATCGTGAACTTTGAAGCCAAACTTCATTGCTATACGCATAATATAAGGAAGACCCAAATTATACTATAGTCATAATTTTGCTGAACTGTGTTTCCACAGAAAGAGGGTTCAGGGAGGAAGGGGTTATCTGAACAAGAACGACGGGTGTAATTTATTACCCCCTTTAAATTAAAGCCGCGCGTCTCCAGGCCTTCAACGACTGTATTTATTAATACGGCTTGAAGTCCTGTCATCTCTGAACCAGCCAACCGACGATCAACTTATAACTTATGTGGATTACCTAGCAAAGTATTGGTAAAAAAGGAGCGAAGAAAAAAAAGATATCCTAGTCACTTCAGAAGAGGGGAAATTAAGAATGTATCCACTAAGCTAATATAACAGTCAAAGGAGATACTTGCTTTTGTAGTTATTTCTGTCCCCTCAGATACAAAAGTACTATATACTATACTAAAGCTTCCAATTTAAGATATCGGGGTGTATTTATATTATGTAACTTTTTTATTCCAAATAGGAGCAACTTAACGATTCTTACAATTCAAATTACCACCTCTCAGGTTCTGAGTAGTATCTAAAATATTGCCCTCCATATTATCATCTAACTAGAAAATATAATTAGATTAAATCAACTCCGCCGCCAATATTCTACCTAAATTACGTTCATTTGTAGTAGTATTATAGTAATACATAGGTGCCTAACCTATACAGAGCTAAACGCACACAAACTATGAATTATTATCTTAATTTAGTTCTAAACTAAACCCATAAATTTTATCCTGTTTCAGAAATTTGGCAAAACACTGGTGGGTACACATAACTGAGGGAAAATAGCAGGTTTGTGGTCATTATCATCTGCATATTGTAGGCAATATATTGGATCAGATCCATTTCTATTTGAATGCATCTACGCCTTTGACTTGCCTTATCTCTCTCTCTCTCTCTCTCTCTCTTATTCCATTCTTTTTTTTCACCGGTAATAGAATCTGTTAAGCGCTTCAAATAGTAATAAAACTGAATTATTCATTGTCATTGCGGGAGTCTACATACCGCCCCTTTGATCATAAATTCATTTTTCATACCTTGTTTTATTGTGCGCGTGCCTCGGTATGAGCCTTGTATAGCATTTTGTTTTACTTCTAGGTATATGTATATCTAAGAAAATAATATAATACAAGCAAAAATATTATGTGAAATAGTTTTATTTCACTAAGTTATTGTTATAGGGAGAAGCCAGATGACTTTTTATTTCTTGTGTCACCACCCCTAGTCGATATAGCGATCTTTGGCATTATCATAAACAATTTCACAGGCAATAGATATAAGCCACAGCTAATATATAACGCAAGAATTTAAAGACTCATATTTTCAATACACGGGGAAAAAATATTTTTCTCGTAACAATGTTGTATTAAACTTCATGAAAAGAAGTACATAAGTGTGATAACAGCATTTGTGCATCGCACCAAATATGATGACAATAAAATAAGTTTTCATTCAATAAATTTCGCTTTATAAATTATATGTCACTGTTTAAAAATTCCCTCTGTTACTTTTTACTCATTTGTTGTCGTTATAAAGTGTAGTAATAAAAACTGTATTTAAACTTTAAAATATTTTCTTTTCTTTATTCTGTAAATGATGATCTACATTGACTGTAATTTTTTTAAATTGAGAACACATTAAAAAATTGGGAACACATACATGCGTTCCCCCATGCGTTTTATGTGTTCCATGTGTTCCCGATGCGTTCCTGTTTCTACAGTGTATAAGTTAATATATCGTTTAATTGTGTTGTATATTAATTTAACTTTCTGTAATAATTGATACAAAGTATCTTGATGAGTTGCATTATGCAATCGTTCCATTCAGAAGTATAATATTTACTTCGCATATCTAATTATGAGTATAGGATAAGGAAAGTTATACTTTTATTTGATAAATACGCTTCCAAGCAAAAAAGATCTAAAACGGTAGTTTTTCCGTTACATTCATCTTATATTCATCGTATAAGGTTTTCATTTTCTTTAAATCCTATATAGATACCTATTTAATTATAAAAGTCAAAACGTATCAGGACTTGTTCAGCAACAAAATAGTCTACAATAATTTAAATGCACCAAACTACCCAATTGAAATCATAGTGTAATTACTCTATATATATATGATTAAAACCAATTTGTCAATTTCCCAGTCAATGAAATCTTTTCCGAGCACAGATCCTTGTTAAAAGTTAATTGGTATTGTCACGTATGTGACACGTACATATATACAAGTATTTTTACTTACCGCCTTACATGACATTTTTTCTAAAGAATATTATAATATTCCAATTTAACGTAATATATATATATATATATTATATATAGTTATGATTCTTGATTAAATAATTATAATTATAGATTTTATCAATAAAAATATATATTACGAGATATTAAAATTATAATCATTCCTATCATTTGGCTTTTATAAAAACTTTTCTTATGTTTATTCTGATATACGATTTTTAACTCTATATGTCCTTTATTTTATTATTCAATGTACATTGAATGAAGCAATAATGCATTATAAGGACCATTTTAATTTATATTTAATTGTAGTATATTTCTGTTTGTTCTTTTTGGATTCTTTTATGACCTCCTAAGTATGTTCACAAAACGCATTGTAAAATAGACATTTCGTTTATTATCCACCACGTGGCATAAAATTGTTTTATTATAATATCTTACATGGGATCTTAATTATCTGAAGGAGTTATATCCATATACGTGTATATATTGAGAAATGAATAAGAAGTTTCTCCTTATAATTTGACATTATCAGGGGATGATTTAGAAAATATAAGAAGTAGAGTTATATGATATTTTAAATATTTGGCGTCGGTATAACTTTTTGTGCTATAGTTACAGTCTTTGGGTGTGAGCTGCTATATCGTATACCATAGAGCTAACTATCTGGGAGTTTTTTCCTCCTCTTTTTTTCTCTTTACCCACCGCCATTATACACACATATAGTATGATGAGGGCGCTTTGCCGGTAATATTTAAACTTATGGTATTGCCGCCGCCGTTCGAAAATCCCATCCTAACGATATCAATCATTACTTATCAGCCCGACAGTCTTGAAAGAAAACAAGGCCGAGCACTATATTCCTGTTTTCCAATTCTAAAAGTTTGGTACCCAATCTATATACTGTATTAAAAGAACGGGCCAAGACATGTTATAGCTTATAAGGGATAGTTTTAGGAAGAACCAACAACGATTTTTGTTCTTCTTTTTTTTGCTTCCTTTAAATCATATTCTCACCCAGCCATAGCAAATGGGGCGAGAATTTGAACCAAAAAACGAAAAGTCACAATGAATTTTTTTTTCTGGTCTCAGCTTTAAATTTTCACATCTATCCAGAAATATGGTTAATCTTCCTCCAAGGAGTTACTAATCTTCTTGAAGCCGGGGGCTTGTTCGCTTCTCTCCCATCTCCTCCTTCCGTTACACCATCACCCCTCTCTTTCTTTCCTTCCTTTCCTGGCTTCAATCGTGCATATTCAGTGTGTAGTGTCTCCACGTAACATTCAAGAGCCTTTGTAGCCTAGCAATGCATTTATTTTACAATATATACGAAACACTTGCTAATTTATCTAGTTTCTCCATTATAGTATGACTGTAATATCGAGGAAACATATGAATATCACTAATACTTGTATTACCATGTAAGCTTAATATTATTTATTAAAATGTGTTTCCTTACACGGTCATCGTGTATACATTTCCCACCTATAATAAGTCTATATGATAAGCGGTCTTTTATCAATTAGTGGATGTATACGGAACATTTCGTATCATGTATACCATCATGAGCTGACGAATCACTGTATAGGTTTTAAGCCCGCGTATCTTTATATATAAGTCGAGTTACATCGCAGAGTGTTTGTAATCTCCGTTATACCGAACATGGTATTCAGACAAGGACGCAAGTCCAGTATACACAAGCAATATCAAGGAGCATATACCAAGCAGACTACTTTCCTGATCTTGATGGCAATATATGGTCTATATATGTATACTTCTGCCATGCTGTCAATTGGACTGGGCAGCATATCCTAAACTCGGGTCTTGTACACGATGTACGTTATACCAACTACTTCTTACATCTACAGATACGGTTAGATACGTAACCCCTTGACTCTCTAAATAATATGGGTGTTTGTTGTACGCGGCTCGAGACTTCAAAGAGTTTGAATTATTAGTATCGGGATTGCACCTGTCAAGCTATTGACATTGATAAGTATCATGGGCTGGGATTTCCAAACACACTGTCCACCGCATTAGTGTGGGTCGCTTCAAATATGTCATTTTTTTATTCAAAATAACAAGTATAGAGAGAGGTACAGTTGGTATAAACCCACTTTAAACATTTTTCTAAAATGATTTAAAGCTTTATTCGCATGTGCACTTAATTAAATTCCATATATGTAAATACAAACCATAAATTAATGCTATAATATATGGTTAAGATTATAACTATACTTTCTTTTATAAATAATCCCATAATAAATTTATATTAATGTTGCAATATATAATAAATTTTTTTAAATTGTATCACTTAGTGTATTTTAAGTATTTGTATATATTATAGAAGGTTTTCAATAATATTATATTTGTTATTAAAACTGTTCCTTGTCAAAATGCTCATAATTTATCTGACTTTATTTTGTATTTTAAACCTCTTTATATATATATATAGATAGATAGCTATCTATATAAATATATATACGGTTTATCCTTAAAGCTTACGCATTTCCCAATAGTGCAATTATAAGAATAATTTATGATATATGCTATATGTGAGAAGTGTGGTATTCCTCGGAGTTTAATTAAACAGTACATAATTAATGCTTTTTAATGGAGCGATATAATAACGTGCACAACAATTACGGTTAATACTTGCCAATAATATATTATACATAAGAGCAAAATATATACCCTTTGAATTGTTTTTTATATTAGTTCCAAAATATATACGTTCAGCACAACATTTTAGTTACATATTTTAATATGTAAATATGCGTTATTTTGTAGAACTATATATGTATGTGTATTATATAAATATAATACTAGAACGTTGATATTTTAAAACCCAGAAATCTTTAATCTTCTAGTTACGTTTGGAGTATTAGTGTAAAAAAGGAAAACATTATACAAATCTGATTTTTGTTGAATAGTTGAGTATATAGTATCATTTTTAATATACTCAAGAAAATCCACTTGGAGTTTAACTCAGAGAATGAATTTGCGTAAATATCATAATAAATGGAACTTTTGTCAAATAATATATACTAAATACACATGAAGTTATCGTTTTTAAAATTCGTCTACTGAATAAAAATTAATAATAACATGGTAGTATTATATACCAAAATATAGTCTGATATTTTTCTGTAATAATCAATCAGCTGACTAGATATTTTATTTATTTCAGCTCTTTTTGCCAGTAGCAGATACAAGTATAAGTTACATGTTAATGGAGTTTTGGTCAAATATACAAATATACAAATTACATTAGAAAATTCAACTGGTCATGCAATATTAAACACATAATCAATCTATCTAGAAACTATTATTATTATCTAATGAGAACTAATTAAATTTATTAAAACCATTTTAACGGAAGATCAATTATGACTCCACCATTCCATATATAGTGTCGAATCATCTTATGTAGGTATAGAGAGGGTACATGTAACCTGGCAGGTCTATTATCATCAACCATGGTCTCCAAAGATTCCTGTTCATGAATCGCCTCGAAAGATATCAACTAAATACCCTCTCAGGGCGAGACGCGTGTCAACTACCTCTTCTTCCAATGCCAGGGGCTTACATACCGGGGAAGGAGAGACTCACTCCATAGATCTTAAGCACCAGGCAAACGTCCTGCTTAAAAGACGCAGTCTATCTTCATATACTATAAAAATAATAAATAATAATAATAAATATAATAACATGTCGTTTCTCTACCGTCATGAAACCAGAAACCATGGGATTTGGTACACCAAAACGCTGGTTCTCATATGCTGCTGTAATCGTCCTGGTAGGAAGAATTATTATTGATGAAAAGCAGTTATCAATGTGAATTAAACACTGCGCCAAAGTTATTTAGGTGCGTGGGTCCTCACCACGCCCATCTAAAAAACTATAAAAGTAAAACACATGAGATCTTGACTTCCTTCAAGAAGATCGGCCACACTTGAACAGCCATTCCCGAAAACTAATGGTAAATTTCCAAATCCATTGATTCAAATATTATCAATCCAAGAAAACATTCAGATTCTAACCTGTTTAAGCCAAACAGTTTAAACTTATTCCTATAGAGCCTATTTAGTCTAACATCATAGATTATATATTGAAAATTTGTGACCGGTTATAGCATTCTACTCATAGAGTAATAATACCAAGAGAGTTCACTCGGTCAAAAAAAGCCTAAATATGTTTGTTTAAATATTCAAAGTTTTTTTTGTAATTAAAAAAAATTTAATATAATAAAATTGCAACCAAAATTTGGCTCGCCATGTTTAATTTTTTTATATAGTGTACTCAACAGTGTTTCAACATAGTCTAGGGTCATGCTTGCAAGCAAGATATTGAAATGGAAGATTTCTAATCATTTTTAAGTCTTGCTAATTCAAATGATTAGTTAAATGAGGAACCCGGGTGTGTCGAAAGATCCCCTTTTTGGTTGATGGCACCTATATATGAAAAGTAAATTCATACCCTTAAGAAATGACTGTTGAACTGTAAATAGGTGCCTATATAAAGGAAGTATATATGCATTGCAACAGTCACATCTTAAATATTTCAATCGTTGCATCATGTAAGCTACTTGAAGTACTGACAAAGATGACAGATATCGCAATTGTTTTCCTAAAATGGAAGCCCTGTTGGAACACATAGTAAGCAAAAAACAATTTGGAATTTCCTATCAGCAAAGAAAGATCATTGTTTGGTTATGCAAGACCCGCTGGACACAGCGTGATACGAGTACTTTTATCTTGCATTTCCTTTTCTGATAATTGCATTTGAAATAATAAATGGAACACATCCAAATCTTGGAGAATATGTATGATACATGTTTACTGAAGTTTGGTCTTCCGATAGCAAGAAAAATGCCACTCTACTTCTCAACTCAATTGCTAACTTCAGATTCATTATCACTATGATGTCCATCTACCAATGGCTTCATTCACTCCATGGAACAACTGTGAACCTACAAGGAAGATCAGTGGACATCGTCAAGGCATTCAAGGAAATTGATACAATCCGAGACGATTATCAGCTAATCAGAGAAACCAATGCTCCTACATTTAGTAACCAGCGTTTTATGTGAGGTTGAAGATGATGCTGAGCATAATTTGGAAGATGCAGTCAATCTGTATATACGACATTTACAATTCCGATTTGGTTGAAATGGAGATCGCTATATGTGGGAAACAAAGTGGAAGCGAGTTGATCCTAAGGAGAGACCATCATCCTCGGCGAAAGCCATTCTTCATTGCGATTCAACAAAGGCTTCCCAATTTGTCGATGCTTCTAAAAAATTAGATGCACTCTCCCAGTAACAAGCTGCGAATGGGAACGTTCGTTCTCTACACTTCGACGTCTTCGTCTCTGGTTACGAGTTTCAATAAAGTTTCTTCGATTATCTTCTCTTATAGCCTTGATGAACATACACTATTGACACCCTGTAAATTCTCAGACTTGTTAAAAAGTTCATTCAACTACATCCTCGTCAGATAAATATTCTGAATATTATATTTGATTAATCTTGAGTGTCTATTATTGAACAATGCATATTTTACATGACTCTATCAGACAAATTACAATCTGTACGTACACACATTTTCAGACTTTTACATAATTTGTATAATATATGCACACCTTAAGCTCTAATCATATTTATTTCTCTGATGCACACATAGGTGCTACATTTACTATACTATCAAGTAAGTATAAGAACCTATTTCACCGTTTGATTGCCTTGTTTTTACTTTTGTTGTTGATTATATATAATTAATTGTATGCAATTACTCTACAAAACTTTATACTTATAATACGCTTGTCTAATTCACCTTTTAATTATACGAGATACATGTACCTATATAACTACTATCATTATGTCTAATTAATGTACATACAATTTTACTTGTTATATAAATGCTTGTAAAGTAATGTTATAGTCCCACAATTATAAAATGTTGTTATTATTTTATCATTTACTATTTTTGATCTATACATTTTAAATGGAAGTTAAATTGGCATATTATATATTGTGGCGCTTATATAAATAAAAACGTCCCCTTTTCTAAATCCTGATGGCGGGCATGATCGAGTTGAATTTTCTAATGCATCTAGCATATTTTATCGATAAGATCATTATAGAACTTCCAGTGTTCCAGAAATATTCATGTCATGTGTTCATGGATTCCTCGGCAACCATCAGAGCCATGTCCTTGGTACAGCGACTTTCGACCTAAAAAATTTTCATCCGAAACTTTCTTAGGGATTCGTGATATCATCTCCACAAACTCTTTTCTGTCAATCGATCTCTACGACACAAAATCTTAAGGTCTACCGCAGCATGTATAATTATGTGAGTTCCTTATTGTTAGAAGGAAGAACGACTCGGATTAGTGACGGACGGTCATATACGTAAAATCGAGTCAAAATTGTGGTCCTGAACATGCCAAAATACATATATGAGATCCCTCTGATTCCCAGGCAGAAAGATCGTGAAAATTGTTACTCGAGGTTGAGGAACTTACTCTCAGTTTCCATCCAAACTATATAGTGTTCTTTGGAGTAGTGGTCGATTAAGTGTTCTTAAGATCTATGCATTTAAATGTACATAAATTTATTTAAATACATGAAACGAACTGTATTCATATACTCTTAAAGTATTCATACGTTTAATGTATGGTTTTTCCTTATTAATTGATTCATTTAAAAGTTAGTGCTACAGGTGTATAGTAAAAAATTCAATAAATGTACATACTCTCAAATTTAAACCATATGTCACTTCTACTTTTTTAGAAATTAATTGTGATATTACCAAGAAGACATATGTTCATTAAATCAAAATTTCACTTATATATTTAATAATATTTTTTATAAATATAATTATATTTTTGATTACTTCCATTAACATGTGGTTTTAATCATATACCATCATATTTATACGGTTATGTTGTATATAGTCTTATTTTCTTATAATGTCTTTTCATATTATTGTCAAATTACAAAGGTTACTTAAACTCGAGACAACCAATAACCAATAATATTAAACAAGTTAAATCACTGCATTTTTCTTAAATCCCACGCACACATATTGTGCTTGTATTATCCGGAAGTCTTCTGTGTAATTATAAAACTAAACATTTTTACCAGAAATTTTGTTATGTTTTCTTCTGTCGTAATGAATGTATTCTTCAAATGTAAAATTAGCTATGAACAACAGTTAACGACCGTTTTCTAATCTCCAAACTGGAGATAGAACGGAGCAAGATTACCTTCGATGATCAAGATACTCTTCGTGCTTTTCTAAATGTCGCGCTTCAGAATTTGACACCGAGGATGATGAACAAGTAGTATAACAAGTTTGTCGAGCATTGCTTAGGGATCACCGTCAAGGGTGGTGGTTATTTGTAATTCCTTGTTTTTTATATTTTCTGTTGTAAATTTGCAATGTATATACATACTTTATTTGTTGTTAATAATAAACGGTTTTTGTCAAAATTTTCTTTAAAAACGGCCATAATAGCTGAAACACCCTATAAATCGAGAAAAATGTATAGTATACCAAATAGATTATATTTTATACTCACTCATGATATTTTTAAGAATCTGACCACATCTTATGATGATAGTATATGCAAATACGCGCAGCCAAAACTAACCCGTCCACAATGCATGACCTCCATTTTCCTCATAAAATAGCATATAATACAAATTATACTCAAATTGAGTCCGACTATGCATTGTTATATCGTACTTGTCATCAATCCATTTTCCCTGTTTTAGTTGCATTCCTTTTCACCACAATGGGCGTCATAAACTGTGGGTTGAAAAATTCTTGTTCACATTGAAATTGTGTTCGAACGGAAGTATGTTAGTTTAAAGTAAGTAGTGCAAATGTTCATACGATAAAATAAAAATATTAATGTTTGTTATTTATAGTGAAAATTCTTAGAAATCTATTTATAACAGATACTTAATACGTATTTTGACATTTCAGCTTAATTTTTTTACAAGTTTCCATTGAATTTAAGTGCAGGTTTAATTCTATCAAACTTTCTTTTCAACTGTGGAACAATAATTGAGTGTTTTATTAAAAGTTATATATTTAATATGTGTGTAGTGAAAATTTTAATTTTCATGTTTGAAATGAATTGTTTTTACTAAAATTTCAAATACTTATTTTAATATAACTGTAGCGTTAAGATTTTTATATGGATTGTACCCCCAAAAATTGTGTAAATATTTATTCCCTTTATTTTATTACACCTCATAAGTAATTATTTTACTACTTTATTCGACTAAGTTAGTATCACAGGCGGTCCTTTATATTCTCAAGGTAGGTGTTGAAGTTAATTATAGGTACCTCGAAGTACGCCACACAGAATTTACTAAGAATTAATAATGTATACATCTACATAAAGAGTACCAAAATTTATGGTTTACTAATAATATAATTTCGTCAGTATAGCATTAAGTCATTAAGCCAATACAGTTATATAGTTCAGTATAATCTACATGTTGTGCTCCAGTGATCAATAATTCCGCTCCTCCCCTTGTTTTATTTATGGGTGCCAATATTTTACTATGAGAGTAACCATGTAGAATTCACATTATAAACATGGCTTCACTTATGCCTATATTATAAGTTGTACAAATTACTCTTCTCGTCTCTGCATTTACTTTTCATTATATACGTTTTAAAGGTATCAGCTACTTACTGAATCCGATATAACTGATAAGTTGCCAGCTTGGAATATTTATTACACAGTTTTATGACCTATATATATAGGCGGTACACTTTGTCAGTTTATGCTAGACGACTAATAAAAAATGTTAGTATTACAGTGTTTTTATTTCTAGTTATATGCTGTCTGTAACAAACGTACTTACTTGCTAAATACCTTCTACTATGGGTTCTAAACTCGTCTGGCCAAATGTGACAAATTGTTGAAGAATTGTATTTCAAATCATTAGGTATATGGTAATAAATATATACAATATATTTCAGTTCATTGTGATATAGGTATACTATTAAAGTTTACTAGACATTGTATTAATTTATGAACAGGTATTTGTTTTTAATATTAGTATAATTTGTATGACAATTTTTAATAACAAAATATTAGTCTACCTCATTTCCTGTCATTTTTGAGTATGTACCTAGTAAATGCACTCATACAATACAAGTAACATAATTTATTGATATAAATTATATACCTACTTTATTCTTTACCTTACATAAACACACTTTCTAAACAAGATACTTAGAAAGTTAAAAATGCAATAAATCTATTTGATAAGGAATGAAATATATTCCGTGTCACAATTGCAATTAAGTAGGCACCTATATCTAATTAATGAATTATAAAATGATCATTGATTAATTACTACGATTGAACTATACCTACCTAGACGTACCTAACTTATTTATAATAATAAATTAGACCGCCTTCCAACTTTCTAATGCTAATTTTAACATCGCCGTCGCCACAAAATTGCATCCTAAATTACTGTTTTATAACTTGTTACAACGTACCTATACCACATTATCATTATGTCTGTGATTGTTTAACATAATATTCAGTAAGCTGTGGTGGCTTGATATCTTATGTTTTATGGCGATACAATTGGCCCATAAACCCATTGCAATAACTTATCGTAGAACCATAAAATACGTTAACGGAATGAGCGAATTGTCTGATCGCGCCTTTTTATTGGCTAAGGGGCAGTTGCGCCGCCTGATTGTGGAAACATAAACGTCACTCTTGATAATTTATGACTACATACTTCAAGATGCTATAACGAGAGGCATTAACATTTTGTCCTTAAACAATGCTTTTTTTTATCTGTCTGGATTTTTTCTTACTACTACTGATCGGGGGTAAGTGAATACGTTTAAACATTTATTTTATGACTTATTACTTTTGATAACTCCACGTTGTTTACGGTGATCTCATGATAATCAGTTTTGTGGTGTAGGTGCGAGTATACAGTAACCTACTACCATGCAATTCCAACCAATTTCTCTTTCTAACTAGGTACATTTATCTTTTACATAGTTGATAGGTTGTAAATTATTTTCTGTGAATATATATATATTGCTGACTTCAGTTTAGCTTGAATTAAGGTCAGAAGATAGTCGTGAATAATGGTTAATAGTTTCATTTTTGCTATGTGATATTGTGTACCTCCCTACGTATTTAATATATATATACCTAGATTGAATTCTTAAGTACACTGTATCAGTTTAGTTAATAAGCATGTTATAGTAAAACTTTGCAGTGTTATTATTATTGTTTTATTACTTATTTATTTATACACTTAACCAAATAAAACGGGATGTGGTTGTCTTTTGTCATATATATATATAGTGTCGATTTTGCAACACAGTTGAGTTAACATTGTGTCCTTTCACTTTTTATTGATTATAATTATATAAGTATATCTTCACTTTGTGCACAATTCTGTAGAGTTTATATTATATTAGCTATATCACAGAATCAAGCTTACAACTTATTGTTTTAAATGTGTTGCCACCTACATGTATACTCGTATTTATGAAACAAACTAGATGCATATATGTATAATAAAAAATTAATTATTGTAAAATTATTTCATTCTTAGTTTAGTAATTTTGCATTATCCGTAAAGCAAAATAGTGTATACTTTATAAAATTCACATGTAACAGCATAATTAACTTATATAAACAACAGCATTCCCGTAAATGTTTAATTTCTAGCAAAATAAACTATATGTAAAGCTCTATCAGGATCATATATTTATCAGTTTTCAAATTATTCTCAAAAATTTAATTTCACGTGTTTATCATTATTTACAAATAATTCACAAAATGTCTACTACTAATAGCCTATTACTATTATGATTTTCATTTTTCGATATAAGTAAACTATAAATGTCATTAAAATCAATGTCAAATAAGTAAACTTAATTTGTGTAATTTGTTTTCTTGTGGATAATAATAATCTTTTTATGGATAGATTTCATTTTTGTGCTATATTTTTCAAGAATACCTATTTTAAATGCACGCATTTAAGAGGTTTTATTATACCCTTTTCCATAAAAAAATAAAACTACTGAAATTATTAACGAACAAAAGTTTTTTATACATTTTTTGTTATACATTTTTGGCATCTCTTCGTGATAGGCTTAACTACTTGTGTAAAAATATTACAACACAATATGTCAATTAATTATTAAAAATATATGTGCTAATTTAGACATAAATATATAACCGGAATTGTGCCTATAAATCATGTATATTGATACCTGAATACATAAATTTATCTAAAACCAAAGAGAAATTTGATAGATCACTGTTTGCCATGACTTGTACATTGCTCCTAGTATTTCACATTAACTAAAATAACACGAAGCGAGTCGAAATGACTGACGTATAATGAAATTTGATCCTCACGAAAACTGCGGTCTCTTTTTGAATCTAAATAGTATGTAGTAGTATATGAGCAGTTTCTTTCTGTTTCTCAAAACAACAAACGTCAAATCGCCCTCTCATTCTTGGCCATTCTTAGTTGATTTGATACGAAAACTTTGATTTTGTTGCCAACTTTCACTTAATGTATGCATCAGTAGTATATATATGAAACGCAGCAAGATATATATATATGTATATAGGTACATAGCTTGAGTTATATTCCAAAAAAATCCATCTTTATGTAAAGTATAGATAATTTCTGCTATATGGATTACTTTTATTGCTTAGACGTGTTTTAATACGTTGAGCTCAGCTGAAGTTAATATTTTGCTGATACATATATATGTACACATGTAGTTTGTCCTGTAGTTTGACACGATATTATATGCTTCGAGTTGTCAAATAACTGACAGAACATTAACTATCGACGTGCTCATGTAAATATGCACAACACTATCGTTTGACACAGTATTTGTTATTGAATCCCCCGAATTTATAATATAAATATGCACTATAAATTGTGATATATGTACATTAATTTCTAGATTTACATAACCTGTAAGTAATACATATTGTGTACATAACATAGTGTCAGAAAAGGAGAGAAGACGAGTGTGTATACATATTGTGAATGTATTATAGCCCGCAGACATTATTATACATTTGACAGAAATGTCAATTTAAGGGCGGGCTATATATATAAAGTGGTACAAACTTCAGTGTATATTTCGTCATACCGGTACAATGTGCGTGCTTTGTGTGTACACGGGATAAATGCCTTTGTCATTATTCGAAACAAGTATACAAGTTGATTGTACTGATATAGTACAATACTTTTACAGTTTAAATGTAGTCATAATAATATTCCATAGTCCAATGTACTAATCTCACAGCATTATAAAACATATTATGATAACGTTACAGTTACATTTTTTGTACGCAGTTCTGTACATCATTTTTAAATTATTTAAAGTTTTGTAAGATATGGTGAAATTTAAAATGTACATTCATATACTATATTATTCCACATAATAAACTATAAATTATTTGACGTAACATACTGCTTTTCAGTCTAGACATCAAAATACAATAGAGGGGATATACTTTAGAAAAGGGTAATTGTAGATTTTTAGTTGTTAATATTTAAAAGGTCATATATATATTATGCCCCTTTCCTTCTTCAAAGAGATCTGCAAGCTCGTTTTTTTTTTCATCGTGAGCTGTTGAAAACTGATTAGAATTTCCACGAATAGGAAAATAGCAAGCTAAACACATAAAAATTAAAAGAAAAAACCTTTTTTATTATACAGTGCATTTCATATTAGACTTGTCTCTACTATAATACAGCCCAACATTATTGACTACTTTTATGTCCTCGAAATAACTTTATGTCAAAGCCAGGCGCATAATAGGCGTGGTATAAAATAGAATAAGTACCATCAAGGCAGCATAAATTGGCGTATCCGTATTATAGTGTCTCTAGATACACAGCAGCTAAACTGAATTATTTCGATTCCCTTGATTTATCTATGTAATTAACCGCACTTCGATGATTATCGCACTACGGCCTCTATAAACGCCGCCGCTGAAAAGCAGCAACAATTTGGCTTCAAAAGTTATTAACTCTCCTTAAATGTATTATTCCCAGCCCCATCGCTCCCTCCTCCCTCAACCCAACTGACGAAAAGCTTTTTCCCTCGCTTCACAATGAATTCACATCTTTCATTCTCCCCTCCTCGTGTTGTGTTGCATCGAGGCACATAGTGACGTTCGGACTTTAAAATCGTCTTGTAGCCGAAGCGCTTTGGCTTTGCAATGACACAGAAAGCTAGAAAGCTCAAATTAGGTCAACAATGTAAAGGAGTCTATCTATATATATTCGCATAGCCTCGTCCGCCAGTCGAAAGCTAAACCGAAACTACGACTGCAGTCTCCGAATGTCGAAAATTTCCTCTCTGTTTCTCCCATCGCATCGATTGTCTATCTCAATTGTCGCTAAAGCTGACTCGGTCTGTGTGTAATACAGCGCACACACCAGAGCAAAGCAGGCGGTAACTATAGATATAGACATACATTAAGAAATAAACGGTTTTCGTCTTTTAATGATTAATAGAAAGGGCAATTTATTCCGGAAAAAGGAATGAAGTAAATTCTATTATACGAATACAAACTTATATATATCTATCCACTCATTGATAGCTAGATGACTATAAGAACGTTATCGAAATTCACACACTAATTCACACATATATATATCGGTTTCACCTGCAGCAAAACTTTCAGGAATATTAACGTACTATATATAACCCACGAGATAATATATATATTTGTACAAGACTATCGATATGTTTTCTTATTAAATAGATTTCCAGGTTTCCCTTCCACCTCACCGCCG
>JAYRBW010007564.1:0-13554 GCA_036023295.1 Invenusta paracnida
TGAGGAAAGGGTTCTTATATAGACCCGCCTCAAGAACCCTTTTTGGTTGGCTGAAGAACCCTTTTTTTAACAGTGTAATGGAAGATAAAATAATGATAGCTTCCTGTATATATTTGCTTTCTTTATCTCTTTTAAAACAAATAATGGATAATTATAAGAATCAGAATTAGAATTTAGCTCCGTAATGTTAGTTGATAATGTATTCCTATTTAGCTTTGAGCCCCTCACCATTTGTTCTTGCCAAAATAAAGTCGAGGATTTATGAGCGAAATGTCATTTATTGAAGCTCTCAATTATAAGGCTATATTATACATATATACTCGTTTCTGATTTAACAATATTAAAGAATTTCTGATAATTATTTCATTTCCTACCAACTTTAAGGAGACATTTCTCCAGTCTTGATTTACCGTTAATTTTAATTGTTGATATTTTTGCGATACTATTTTGTACTTTTAAAATACTAGTTATAATTAATTATAACTAAAACAATAAATTTAGATACATTTCTTTGTAAAGATAATTTTTATTACAATTTGCAACATTTTCAAACTTGTATGCCTTTAAATATATTTTCAAAATTTTGGCCATATTTTTATATATTTTTAAAACTTTAGAATGATAAAAATATATCCATAGGTATACAAAAAAATATGTTAAATTAGTTACATATTTATAAAACAAAATATCATTTTTTAATCAGAAAATGTGTGTGTCTAATGTCCCATGTCACTGTATAAGAAATTTCAGGTTTGGTGTATACCATGTAAATAAATAACAATTGTTGTTTGTTACCATTTATTGTTCGACAATCGCATATAATATAAAGTCTGTTTAAAAAAACCGGACAATTTGTCCTTCAACATGAAATTCCCCTTTAACGTATACATTATCGTGTCCATTGTAGAATATTAAAAGCGAGAATATGAATAAGAACGCAATCAATTTGTTTCAAATATGAAACAGTATAAAGCTCAAATCATATAAACGTTTGAAAAAACTAATATGATAAGTTCTCTCAACGATAATGAACAAAATGGATTCGCGAATGAAACTGTCGCGATATGATATAACAAAATAAAACAAAATAAAATGCAATTACAATCCAAAATTTAAACTTAAAAATGCATAATTATAAGTACAAATACAATTAGCAACCGTAACTTTATCGACGAGTAAAAAAGTTTCATGCCACGGCGTACTTAATAATACTATTAAGTACGCCGTGTTTCATGCACAATGTAATTCGATGCAGAGAGGACAAATATAATTGTTGCATGAAGAGCATGTCGTACTAGACTGCTACCGCACTTCCCATGTACGTCTTCTACAGTCAACAGCTCGAGGTTCCATATGAGCATGTCGATCTTCTGCGTTGACCAAGCCAGTATATCTTTTATGCGATATCTTAGTGATAGGGCAAACCGGATAGCATCCATCGCCACTCCACGGGTGTTTGCTTAAGTCTTAACCAAAGACATAATATAGTTTTTCTATTTAAAGTATTTTGTCTTAACTCAAACGAATGAGATACAGACGCCTCTTGCAGTTCTTGTCTTTGTTCCACTTTGTGTTATTAGTGATCCAATCGTGAAGTAGGCATTCCAAGTCTTCAAGCATATTGAATAAAAAACGAACGCCCCCTTTATGTCACATGAACACGTATAGGCAAGTACCGATCTGATATATTGACTTCCTCTTTTGTTTCGATTTGTTGAAAAGCGGACAACTTTGTCGAAAGCGATTGAGGCTCATGGTCGCTCCAAAAACACTTCTGTCGTGTTTTATTCACCATAGTTGTCATATAGCTCTCTCCATTTGATTTAAAACTCCAGCAAGTATCAAATTTCCTGTGAAAGCTCTCATTTCAATCAAGTTAACATCATTATATATACCTGTCACGATACCATTCTAAATTGCAATCTTTCGGATAGGTGTCATGTTTATGTATGGGTCTATGCTGAGTAGTATAATTTCTTGTCACGCCGATTTCATTAAAAACAACATAATTGAATTCACTATATTTTATTTAATCGAATAAAATCAATTTCAGAAAGGTATACACTCAAATGTGAGGAGTTTAACCTATATATATATAACAACTTAAAAATAGTCATGGTCAAACTGTTCAAAACTACAACAAAGAGCTACATACAACAAAGAGTCAGTTATATTTAGTGATTCATACATTGTGGTGCTTTTGTTGAACAGTCTGTATAATGAAAAAAAGTCTAAAACACCTAATCAAACACAATGGAAATGCGGCGATGTCCTGATGCATCAAATTGTTTGGTGATAACGTCAACATCTACATGGATGTATTGGTGTACATGTAGCAATGAATGCTAAGCTTGATAATCGTTGATCTGTCATATTGTTCCGGAGATAATTCTTTAGGCAACGTAAAGCGCTGAACGCCCTCTGCGCCGTGGCTGTTAAAACAGGCATTGTGAGGAGAACCTGACAGATGGAATGCAAAGTTGGGAACAATGCTCTCGAAACAACGACGCTCTCTTTCAAATTTCTCTAGTGATCTGGATTTATTTGTACGCAGTGCTTCCAGGTTCCAGGTTTCCAGCTCTGTGTCCGCTATTTCCTAATATAG
Source organism: Invenusta paracnida (assembly GCA_036023295.1). Lineage (NCBI taxonomy): Eukaryota > Metazoa > Platyhelminthes > Proseriata > Coelogynoporidae > Invenusta > Invenusta paracnida. Next base: position 2,606 of record JAYRBW010007564.1, read on the forward strand.
CAGAAATGGGGAGTATTCCGACTTGATCATTTTCCACTCGTCCTCCGTAAATTTGTCAACGAATGAAGGAAGAACATGTTGGGCACACATGCAAGGTATTGGCTTGTACAACCTGTCATAAGTTAGGTGATGAGGTGGTCATAAACAGAAGAAATGCATTGCGTCGCCAGTACTCTTTTGGATTTGCTGCTGGTATATTCATTCACTGAATTTGACTGCCAGCAGTACGGGATGACTTCACTTCTACCTTGAATTGTATTGCAAATGTGCACACATTGCCCCAGATATTGTAATAGAACGACTCGTCGTCTCGCTTTTCTCGTAGGATAGCAATATCGATTGGTGCGTGTTAACCACGCAGTATGGCATTTTAAATAAAGTATATTTAAGAATGTAGCCATACAGCAGCCTTTATATAAGTACATAGACAGGAAGAAATAATATTGTACATCTTTATATGAAGAAGCGGTGTACCTGTACAGGTATCTACATTGTACCTGTAGAAGAAGCGGTGCTACAGTTGAATAATTGAAACAATCGATTTGTGAACATAATTTTGGGCACGCTTCTAAACAAATAATCAGTAAATATCATTAAAATATATTGTACGTTCCATATTGTACCTACTGATAAAAATATTGGCTATGGCATTTATTTCTAGTTGCGCAGTAGATAGCTTAATGTTTTATACTATATGCCTTGTATTATACATGTATGTACCTGTATACAGTATGTATACTGTATATAAATAATTAATCTATTTCGAATATTCAGTAATAAAATAATAACTCAAATGCAAATAATTAAAAAAAGTAATTAAGCCATGAATTAAAAAACAAATACAGTAGTTTGAAAATTTAATTGTTGTAGGTACATATGTTTTTACTTCAAAATAATCATTACATTTTGTGAGAAGGTATTTTTTTAAATTTCTAACCATTTTATTTAATATTACACTCTTTAGAAAGTAAATATTTACATATAATATTAATATAATAAAAAGCCACAATCAATTTAGCAAAAATATATATAACAAACAAAATTGCGGTTTACTTAGATATTAATTATACGTAAACTAATTATACGCATTAATTAATATGATTAAAAAGATTAAATATATATAGAGAGATACATCGAATCTCTGATTGGAAGATAGAGAGATAATAATAATTGGATTATAAGTACAAATGAACGATGTATTAATGTTAATTATGAATGTATTACAGATCATGATAAATGTATTAATGATAACAAACAGATTGAAAATCTATCAAATAACAGCTACCAAATTTTCATAAAAATAGGAAAACAGACAGACATAAGAATAAAATACATGTAGATTTAAAGGTAGAAAATGGCGGAATGTGCACCAAACGGATAGATATTAATAGACAAGTTTATAGAATGTAGAATTAATTAAACATCTAGCGATAAGACTATTAACTGAAAAGAAGCCAGTATCTAAGTTTAAAACGTGTTGATTGTTCATTTTTATGAAAGTTGATTCTAAAATGCGTCGGATATTGTAGTTAATGAATGAAAATGTAGTTGAAATGAAAATTGGGCAGAATTAAAATCAATGAAATGCTTAGTACATATTAAAAATGTGTTCAAAAGTGAATTAATGTTACTATTATTAAAAATGGATTTCTGTGTTCTTATATACGGATGCTGAGATCCCTTCCAGTTTCATAGACATTCGATAATACATATATGTTACAGTTGTTACAGTTAATTCGATAAACACGAGTTATGATTAGATTTTGGAGCATTCAAAACAAGATTGGAGAGATTATTGGTATATTGAAATGTATTAATAGAATTAAACGATTTGGTTAATATTATGTTAGTTTCAGTATCGAGACTGGAAACGAAACGAAAGGACTGGATAGATTATAATTAGTAGAAGATAAGAACGTTTGTTTGGTGTTGGATATGATATACAGAAAGATTTTCATTAGGAGAAAGATAGGCTTTATTGAAGATGTCAGTGTATGCCTTAAGTATTTAATAGAAAATGTAATAAAACCAATTTCATTATATGGAAATTCGGGGCTATAAATACGAAAAGTACGAAGAAAAAGGCAATCTTTGGCATGAATTTTAATTGTAACCGAGTAAAAGAAAAGTAATGTATGTAATTTTTGAAGTGCCTGGGTTTACGATAAAATTTAATTTTAATCTGGATTCTTGTTTGAGAGTGAGAATATAAGAATATAATGAAACTATTTTATTCCCATTTAAAAGTGAACTAAAAACAAGGATAGAGAGAATTAATAAAACTAAGAAAGGAATTATCGGTCAATGACAGAAGCAGACATAGTTGCTAAAACATCATCAAAATACTGTACCCAGAAAATATGATTTTATTCTTGAAAAAAATTTATAAGTTCGGATTCGATATGTTTTAGTCATAAATTAGTGAGGATGAGAAAGTGGAAAAAAAGTCAAAAATTTATTTGTAAAACCTTCATAAAAAAGAAACTTATTTTGGAAACTAATTTGATGAAATCTATGAGAATATCGATGTTATTTAAACAATTTTCAATCTGTTTGTTATTATTAACAAATTCCGAATTAACATTGATTAATACAAATTCAAATTCAAAGATCTCTCTGTTTTCCAATCATAGCTTTGTACGTGTCTCTATATATTTTTAATCATATTAATTAATGCTGTTACAGTGATTACTGTATCCCCAGTGATATATTTTAAATGTATGTTCCCTTTTTACGTATGATTATGGTCTAAGTGAACCGAAAGTTTGTGTTTTTATATAATAAATATTTTTTGTTAAAATGATTGACTTTTTATTTATTTGTTTAGACTGAAAAATATCTTCCATTCTATCGTTTGTATTATTATTGTAAAAATATTAATTTAAAAAATTGAATAATACTAATAATGATGAATATATATATTTTAGAGACAAGAGAGAGCATTCAATTGTTAAAATAACTTCTACGGCAATATATTTATGGCTTCTTTTACATACATAGACATTGCATATTTTTATGTTTAGTGCACTAGCGCATCTACATATATTAGAGTTGTCATTTTAAACATATTTTAGTTGTTAAACAAGTTAATGCTACAATTGCAACTTATGCAGCATTTACAATAACAATTTGTATTATAAATTGCTTAGTTATGTTTAATCGAAAAGAGGCATCAATTTTAAAGTTTTAATATAACCAAGTTTTAAATATTTGTCCCGAACTTACCAATCGGTAAGATTAAACATTCACCACTTTTGTCTCCCCATAAGGCTTCTTTCCAGACGCGCCTCAGCCACAGAGGAGGGCACTTCGCCTCCCGCCTCCCTAGTTTATGAGCCCGAACAGGAAGACTTGGCTCCATTGCCACGCAACTACCGAATTGAGTCGACGCTTGCCCTGAGGAAGGACCTAGGTGAGGGCAGCCTTCCTGATGTGACTGTCTGTCGGCAGATGCAGCGTCAGACACTCATGACCCGGGAAGAAGTTACTCGACTGAGTCAAGCTCGGCGTCAGGAGTTGCTACGGGAGACAGAGCGACGCCGACGTGGAGAGATAATCATCCGGCTTGCGGATGTCAAGGTAAGTTGAAATGTAAAATGCAGTGGGGTTATGATCCAAGACAGAGCATTAAGTAGAACAGTGGCGACCCATGAAAGTTGTTTATTCAGTAATATAATAATTTTCAGTATCTGTTCTATTATATATTTTTTTCTTAAAAGTGTTAGCTTGTACAGCAACTTAACCAATCTCGCACTTTAATTGCGTCCCGAGGTCATGATTAAATCAGAAATCCTAATCAGTAATGAGTTATTTCATTGAATAAAAACACTGCATGGTTTGACATAACCACTTCTTTAACAAAATTGAATACATTGTATCTGTTTATTTTACTTTTACTATAATTGCAAAGAGAACGTTTTTTCGCATGAAATTATATTAAAACAACTAATGTGTTTACTAAAGTATGCATGCTTTATTCATCAGTAATATATAATAGGTGAATTCTATCATAGTCCGACAGTTTTTAGCTGAACTCCCTCAACTCTCCTCACAGAGAAATCTGTCAGATTGCAACATAATTTCTTCATTTGGGTACTCAGCATGGATCATAATCGATCTTCTGTACTATTCTCATTAAAAAATATTGAATTGTTAGTTTTAATTGTCTCATTTGCAAGTCATAAATAAAAATATGTTTTTATAAATTTGTGATTTCGTAATTTTAATAAAATTACATTTACCTAATTCGATCCATTAAAGAATTAAGAACACAATTAATTTAAGTCAATTCTAAAATCAAATTTTAATAAAGTGTAATAACTTCATTTAACCAGTTAAATTGCATTGATCTGTAAATATAAGCTAAAGATATTTTGATATTTAATAAAATACTGCGTATTTGTGTAATAAATAGTCAATAAAATTATATAACATTGTTAAATTCATTGCCAATTTTAAGTATAATTACTGAAGGAGATATGTAACTCCACACGGATGAAATATGTTTAATTTAGTTGTTCAATAAATAACAGGTTATTTGCAGAAAGTGGCTGAAAATGTTTAGTTTATTAAAAAGATATTTATAATACCTGTAAATAACAAATTTATTTTCAAATATCCTTTGTAATAAAAATCTTACTGTCGTATTGAAGTATAAACTCCTCAATAAGCTTGATTTATAAAATGGATTTTGGATGAATGAATATAAAAATTCAAGCTTTATGTGGATTAAGCTTATTAAAAGGAAATTTTAAAATGTGGTTTAGCTATATGTATATAATAGAAATTATTAGCTGAATGAAAACTTTATATATTTCAATTTTTTTCAATTCTATATTATCGTTTTATTTAATATTTTTGTCACGAAATCAATTCTTTAAATTCGTTTAAAATAAATACATATCAATAAAATTACAAAATTTACTTTATGCGGAGAAGTATCTAAATATAAATATGTACATAAATTATATGTTCAAATAATAATGTGTATCATGAACAACTATCATTCACTATAAAATAATAACACAAATGTCTGGGCATATCTTGCATTAAATAATTCGTCAATAAATTAAAGTATATTAAGACTAGCTACGCATGCTATCCATAATATTATTCCAATTTTTGTGGAAATGGACGTAGACTTTTTTTCAAAATCTATGTTCTTGTTAAATAGTCTATATCCATTTTCTGAGATCCCAATGCAACTTTATCCCACCCATCCTACATATACTATATATAAATATTCACTGTACTTATATAATATATGGTATAATGTAGTTATAATACATATATGGTTGGACATTAACAGTACCTATTCCATTGCTGGAATATTATGTTTATACGGTACATTATAAACAAAAACCATGAATACCTACTTTCTAAAAAGATATATATATGCACATCAATACTCTAAATAGTATAGGGTTATTCACTCGCACTAAAACTAACTAATGCAACATGTGTGTAGGCACAAATATTCAGTTCGGGATCATGAATTAAGAAAAATACAGTTTAAGTCTCTCTATATATGGTACAAACGAAAATCATGCTTAGGTACCATCGATGAACGAAAGATGGCTACAATATGTGTGTGTGTACGTTTGTGCGGGTTCACATTCCATAGCATTTCGTAGACCAGAAGAACATGGCTACTAATACATATGCGTCTGACAAACACATCTATCTATAATTCTAATGAAAAATAAGCCGATTGATTTATTTCTGCTAAATCTTTTTCTTCTGCATACCGTACACATTAATTCCCACATGTGTGTGCAATAACACGATGTATATATACGAACACACCGCCCCTATACACACGCTATAGGGCTACCGATAGTGTATAGTGCGACATATAGTGCCTATACGTTCTTGATAAATCACAGATGTATCGCCATGTATAACGCGCGAGCCTTACCAGCAAATGAATGTAGGTATATATAGTTCCTACAACACACATGTGAATTACTGTAGTAGGAAAAGTTCATGAACACGGACACTCATAATATTATAAAATAGAGCAAGATGAATATATATAAATTAAACAAAATACAGTACATTTTAGGAATGAATATATACATACAAGATATGTATATTATCTAAAGCTGTATTAACATTTTTTATATTAGATACTGTATAGACTTCTATTATAAGTTATCCAGTAGATATCGTTGTACATTTTAAATCTCTTCACTATATCATCATAAGGATAAGCTAAAATGCAATGCAAACATTTGTGTAGACGTAATCTATTTTCTATTTAACACAGTCTGATATTTTTTAATTGTCAATTTTTTTTGTTTTTTTGTTCGTCATTAGTCATTTTTAAAATATTAGTATGTATCAGGATGTATATGTAAAGATATATAAGAATAAAAGTGAAATACTTATTTTCATAATTTTGTGTTATACTTCAACATTGTGAGATTTGTCTTTTCGATTATGTATATATGTATATATAATATATCAAACAGTTTTACGTAAGTTTCATTCAATTTGGAAAGTATCGTTTATACTTATAATTATATTAAATGTTATATCGTTCTATTTAATTTAAAATCAATATTTTTTGAGCAAGTAACCTTTATATTCATTATATTTAGCATTGTGTATTCTATAGCTACAACCAAAATGATATCTTAATTTATTATTTCTAAATAAATAAAATCTATTACTCAAAACATATTTCAAAGCAATATATATCATTAATGCTTAAATATTCTCTTTTTTTCAATTTAATCGATTATTATAGATAATAATCCATTTGACAATTGCAATTTATAAGTAAGATAAAATATTAATATAATTAGTATATTTGGAACTAATGAATATATAATGAACTAACAGTTATTATTTCAATGGCATGTTTTGCAACCCCTGCCTTTGCCTTGCTCCCTCCCTCAACCTCGCAGTCCCCCTATAACTCCTGTCTTGCTCTGTTCTGCAACTGCCCTGCCTGTTATGACACCTGCGGGGCACACCTTCTACCTTCAATCCATTGCGCTTGCTCCCCCCTCCTCCCTGCTGCCTCTTCAATGGACCCTTCTTTCTCGTTACGGGACCCTTCAAATTCCTCCTCAGCCGATTCCTATGATTCTCATGGAAATACAACTGTCAGTACCGGCGCCATGACCACATCCAACACCGCCGGTAACATTACTAACTTTAACGATATTTCCCGGCTAACACGTGCTCGTAGAAATTTCGCTCTAAGTCGACATCAGCAACATCCGGTATCAAGGTCCGGATTCCCACGCAGTAGCTCCTCTCCAGTTGCTGATTGGTGGGATCGAAAAGTCAATAGCAGCACGTGTACCAGCCGATCGTGCTGTCGGATTGGATCGATAAAGTCTACGGCAACTAGGACTACTGTCAACAGTAGAAGAGGTGGATCGATGAAACTACGAACTACTACTATTGGTTTTCATTCATCTTTTCCCCCATCATGGTCATCGATGGGAATGTTCGGCCTTTTGTTTCTCGTATTGAGAGCTGCATGCGAGTATCGTGTGCGCAAAATGCGTTCAAATCCCCTGTTTAATGCATTTTTCCTAATACAGGTGAGACTGCAACCAAACCTCAACTTCCAAAGTCTATTTATTGTCCGATTTTATTATACCACCTTATCTAAGTTGAAAATTTATTAGCCAAATTCCAATATTATACAACTGTATATAATAATCGAAGATAAATATGATGGTGGAAAATTATATTTCTAGAACGGATTCTATATATATATATACATATATAAATATATTGAACCGATGGCTATTATTTTTTTTGTTAATACATTTTATTTATTATGATTTATTTAGTCTTAGGCACATATTCTCATAAAAGTCCAAACGTTTTTTCTAAATAAGTTAAGGCGAGGTGGTCTTTCTCGAGAAAGGCTTCATTGGAACTTATTTATAAGTTAATTCTTTAAATCTTATAATTTTTCTGAAATTTGAAGAAGCCTTGAAGAAATCTTTCCTAAAATACTTACATAACATTAAATTATGAGCACTTCACTCTTGTTGTTTTCATTGAAGCTTCTTCAAAGAAGCCCTAAAATTCTGAGCGATTGAGGAGTGTGTTAGAATACTGGCTTTTATGTTATAGTCGTAGATATTAGAATTGGATATAAATAGGTTTACCTAGATTAGAAAACCAACATTTAATTGTTTATGAGTAAGGTTATTAGGGGTTTAAATTGTTTATCAGAAGGTTTAAAATAGCTCAAGTTTACGTTATTACACAAATATTACAAAGAGGATTCCTGTCGAGACTATCTAATTATCATAAAATATTATGAAATACATACGAATATGTCAATATTAAGAAGTATTTTATAACTCATTTTGTGCTTTAGGGTAAATAGTGTAATTTAACAAGTAAATTTCAGGGACTAAACTGTCACCCATATTTTAGCACATTAGTTCCATGTGAAAACTATGAATCATCTTTTAGTAGGTAGAATTTTTATGTTTTCTGTATGCTAGATAAATCATACTTTAAACTACATGTTTCGGCACTCTAATATAAACTATTCCGATGCTTTTGGCTATAATACTTAAAATGAAGGCGTTCAAAATTATAATCGATTTTTAGATGTAATATTAGCGACTTACATGCTATATTTTCTTATTTAAATAGGAATATTTTCACAAATCACTACTTACGGTAATATGACATGAAATTGTTAATAATTTAATTTTCATAACATATTTCAACAGAAATGGGACAATTGTTTTGAATTACAAATTTTTCAGAAAATGTTTGACAAGTTTTTATAATTTTTTTTCTAATATACAAATGTGAACCTACAATCAGCATTTTATAACTTTCAGGACTGGGTGAAGAAAAATGTGGCTCTGGTGATCATCCTTCTCATAAATACTGGACTCGCTGTTTTCTTCTTTACCTTACTTTCTTCAGATAAATCCTCTAAAGCCAGCTGATATCTTTTGTATTTAATGAATGATAGTTTCATATTATAGTTATATATAATATACATATATGTGTAATACACAATCCACTATATATATATGGACACAAACCGACACAAACCTATTCCCTTTTTTCGGAAAATAGAGAAAAACTATAACTAATTGTAAAGTTAAAACACTAAGAATCCTACTACCTTTATGAATTTGTTATTTATATATAAAATAAAATGAGTATATAGCACAAAATTGCTAACTATACACATTATATTTTCATTGATAGCGAAGAGAGATTTCAGTTAAATTTTAATAAATTTTTACTGTATGGCATAGATATAATCATGCCTTTTCCAACATCTAAACACGAAGAACGTAAATAGTTTCCTTCTTCTTTATTTTCTTCTTCAATGCTTAAAAGGAGAAATCTCGATTCAAAATTATTTACAGATGACTTTTTTCTTCGTGACACAGCTGTTTACAAGTTTCAATTTTGTACAGACTACGATTTTTAAGACACTGTAGAGTTCTATTGTAATTTCTTTTGATTTGTAGGTATAACACATACAAATATACATAAGTATCACATATTTTTAGATGAAAATACTCAAGCCTTATTTCTTCTGCTTACATATTATATATATATATTAAATAATATTTTATTTCCTTAAAAATCAAAACCCAAATGTATGTACAAATAATTTTCAATCCAACTTTTAAAGGAAAATTTATGCTCGAAGTAAATCCACTTAAAAGTTATTTACACGTTTTAAGGCTACAACTCATAGTTTTTGTTATATAAAGACGATTTTATATAAATAAGTCAATATAAATGCATTTAATGTATTTAAGAGGACTACTATATTCTAGTAATTTCCTCTAGGCGTATAATTAAAATCCGAAGATCATTTAACTACAGTACTAATCCCTTTTCGTTAAAGCTAATTAAAATAATTATCAAGATTACACGTGTTTCATTTTAGTACTTTCAAAGTTCATATGATATATAACTCATATCAGCTTCAAGGTTTGTAAATTGACACTCATATGTTCAAATATTACAAATCATTACGTTGAAAACAAGCATTATTTCTTGAAAAATGTTTCGATTCTTTATTAAAAATATATGATTACATAATATCTAAAACATTGAGCTTCTTTTATGTTTCTCATATCATTAATTGGGATATTACGCTCTCTCCTGTAAGTAAGTCTTCAAGGCTTATTTTTTATAATCTAGTTTTCTATATACCTATTTCGCTTTTGATTTTTTGGGGGATAAAAATAATAAAATATATGAAAATGATTACCATCTCACAATATGTTGGTATTTTATATTATTTATTTATAGTATACTTATCTAGATTATTAGAAAATATAATTTTTACATGGGCCAAGTAACAGATCACTTTCAAGTGCACCCACTATATTTGAAATATAAATTAGCTACCAATAAACCGATTTCGTAATTTACATATGACATTTGAGCTTTTTAGGTTTAGTAAATGTATTACCACGTAATAAAAACGCACACAAAAACTATTCATACAACACGTTTTTAAGGTACTAAAAGTATATAATTATGACGAAATCTACCGCTAACTGTGTCGATCTTCCACCCAGAACTTCAGGTAGTCTTCTTTCAGGATTGCTGTCACTGGCAGACAAAATTATGACAAATATGCAGTTAAATGATAATTTTTAAATTGTAGTTAATTGAATAGCTATATACTTCAATCAGTTACATTTTAATATGTAATTATATTACAATTGAAATGAATTACAACTGAAATTTAGTAAATTCAAGAGTGCTAAACATAAAATCATGGAATACTATAATACCGGGACGTAAATCTGAGTAAATAGGTGATTTTTAGTAACAGGCTGGCAATCATCGCATGAAATAATCATGTTAAATACTTTTTATTTTAAATATTATACAAATCATAATGGTGTAGTTATTTTATTATCTTATAAATTCAAAGAAACGCACTTAAAATTTCAACATTTTCTTGGAAGAATAAC
>JAYRBW010007575.1:0-13553 GCA_036023295.1 Invenusta paracnida
AAAATGGGAAAAGGCAATTTGGGAAAAGGCGAAGTAGGAAAAGGCAAAATGGGAAAAGGCGAAGTGAAATGACACCACATATATACACTTTTTTACTAACATAATATGCTCATTCCAAACATGCTCTCTTACACAGAAACATCCTGAAACACCAATTTTTATTTCAATGAATAATTTCTGGCATTTCATCCAATAATTGATCAGAAATTGTAATGATTTCTTTATTTAAAGTCATTTTATAGGGTGTCCCATAAAACCATCATAACGTAAAATATCTTTACTTTTAAAATAAAAATATCAACATTTCTACTTATTAAATAAATAACTCGACAACAAAATATGTATTATATGCTTAAAACTGAAACTTCTAAGATAATTTGTTATTTATTAACTTTTAAAGTTTAATTCTTTTAATTCGTAATTCTTTTATACGCATGCATTGCAAGCTTTTCAATTTCTCAGCGCAAATTTTAGAAAATTGTAAAATTGTCACTAATGTGTTAAAACATTATTATCTTTTAAAATCACTTTGTTGTGTTAAGTGTTGACATAGCTAATCGACTAAAATCCCTGGTTAATAAAATATTAAACTATGCCTTCTGTGTTTATACTACATATTTCTCATACATCCCATATTATTACAATATTACAATACAATTATTACTTATTATTATGAACTACTTTACTTGTTTTAAACTTTTAAGTATAATTGAAATATATACTTAGCTATTCTTTAGGACAGTTTGAATTTGTCAATAACATCCATGTATAGTACGTTTCGCTATCATGTGATATTTATGTAATAATGCAAGAAACTGCACAATTTAAAAAAAAAATAGTTTTTAATGTTCGTATTACTATAGTACATTTTTTCAAAACTATTTCTTTTTACGGAACTTTTTTTCGTCAAAAATATTAATTTTGGTAGTTAATAACCTGCATATTAGATTTTTAAATACCACTTAATATATTTTGAATCAATTTTATACCAAAATAAATTAACCACAAAAATCTTGCTTCGTTACAATTAATTGTTATCGTTAAAAATAATTTACTTAAAAAGTATTTCGGTTATTTTAGAAATACGTTATATTAAAGTTCTTCTGAGATTGGAGACTAATACTATTTCTAATTAAGTTAGTTTATTTTTGTAATGGATTCTATTTTAAAAGTTTGTAATATTACGTTACATTAATTTAATTTTTTAATTCGTTTATATATATGGGCTTCGACAGATAATTAATCCTAATAATCCTTAATATAAAATTATGCGTGCGTTTTCAGAATTTATCGTATAATATATATTTAATTACTTCGAAGACATTTAGAAAATAATGAGGTAATCTTCAAAACCAGTAAGCTAGTACATTTACTATCTAAAAGTTTAAATACATTTTGGGAAAATTATTTGAAAATACAATATTATAAATGCTTATTAAATATGGTGTCTTAATATGTACATCTATATAGTTTATGTTTACTTTTAATTAATGGAACATTAAATTCTGTGGCAAGGTGACAACATTGAGTTAATTTCAAAAGTTTGATAGTAAAAATGCCTTATTTATATACTAATATCTATAACTATTAGGCTTCTAAGAAGCTTCCAGGGAAGATATTGAAATGGTAAATGTACTCTTCAACAATATCTATAATTTATTTAGCTGACCTCTGCTATACAGTTGATAAAATATATAATGTACACAAATTTAAATGTGCAACAAGTTCTAGTAATACTTTGTTGACACTATAAATTAACTAAATATAAATGTACAATAGATAGATTTTCCCGAACAATTGTAGAGGAATATGAGACCAAACTCGAATTAGTATATGAAATATAAATTCTAAATATCAGTAAACTGTAAATACGAGTATGTAAATATCACAATCGATTTCGACCTTCGGTATCTCCATAGCTGCTATATCCTGTCACCATCGTTACCACTTGCCGAATGTCACAACAATGTTATGCTTTTAACGTGTAATCTTTCCAAAAGGTCAGCATATAGTAATTACATAATAGTGTCAACTCGAATTTGGCTATTACATTAGTGTTGCCTTGTTCTAGGCTACGATTCAACTGCAATTGGTTTCTTTTAGTTTACCACAAGAAATTTGTCATATTCCAATTTAACTATTTTAAATTTTAAATTTATAATTTATATTCATACTTTTGGATTTTGCTGACTCCATTCCTATAATGCCTTACAATTACTTGTATAATGTTTTATAGTGTCAAACATTGTATGCAAAAAATAAAATATGTATGTAATAATGTGTAGTATATTTTAAAATATATTTCATATCGGACTTTACTTATGCGATATACCTTGTATAATTGTTAAAATTGACCTCATTTATTTATTTTAGTCTAATTTGGAAGAAAAAATTAAATGTATATTTTGAAATTTGAAGTTTAAAATTACGCAAAATATATAGTTAAATTAATCTAATACAGTTATCCGAGAATATGTAAAAATGTCAATACATATTGTTAATTGGCTATAACTACACGCAAGCGACAAATATATAAATTAGCGTAATTTCTTAAATTTCTTAAAAACATTCGTCTATAATTCGATTCGTTAGAATTTTTAAATTCAATATTCCTTTACCCCATAGATAAAGAAACTAAATTTTCTAAGTTTAAACATAGTTTATTTTACAACCATTTAAAAAATTGTATGTGTGTATAATTGAAAACCTTTTGAAAATATACAAAGTTAGAGTTTTTATTTCAATGATTACTTATTAATTTTGAATTTATTCTGAGATTTAAATATCTTTTTGCTTCATATATTAATATATATATACTATACAATATACATATATCAAATAATTTTTAATGTTTAGAGACATTATTTTCCAATTTAGTATAGATGAAAGGATATTGTTTCAAAATATCCAAAATTGTATTTAATCATACACACATTTAAAAATATATTCTTTTCGAATTTTTATTAAAATAAAACAATAATCGGTTATTTTTTATTTTATTTTATTTATTTAAATATTTTTGTTAAATATTAATAATAATTATATCACTAACTACATATTCAAGTTAATTGTTTTTTGTATATATATATATATATATATTATGTGTGTGAGAGTATGTATTAAGTATTCTTATACGTAGATTTTCAATAAAAAATATATCAACAAATACGAATTTTAAATTTTTTATTTGTTTGTATAAATTATGTTTATATTTAGGTTTATGTTAATATTAATATTTCTTCGCACATCTACTTGATTTTAACAATTTCCTCTTCGACAATTAGTAACACAGACATTTTGTCACGTTATATTTCTGCTCAATTGCGTGTCATGTAATATTTAGGGAAATATACTTTTATTGATGTAAATATTTTTTACGGGTTGGGAATACCTCTTCGCAAATATAGTATGTAGTAGATATTTCAACAGAAGCGCTTCAACTTTGTGGGCCAGTTCACTTGACCTAAATCTAAATAATTAACTATTGCGCATTTTCTTCCCATGTAGCGTGATATATATTGCATTGCTTATACAAGCATTTTCCGTGAATTATACATATTCATCAAACACAATGTCATTTAAGTTTATCATTCTCTGCTTTTTTAAAGTTTTTAATATACAAATTTTTAATTGACTGCAAAATTTAGAAATATAGTGACCGATATCGACATATTCCATTCAAGTTTTATATAAAAACATCAAATTCGTTGACATCAATGGTATAAGTTATATTGCAAATATTCTTTACAAATTAATTTCAGTTATGAGCTTTCTATGGATAATACAAAAAAATGTATAACAAAAACCATTGCAATGTAATAATGCATTAAGGATATTTATTTAAATATAAAATATAAAGTCAGTATTACAAAGGTAAAAAATCAACAAATAGAAATTTTAAATAAAAACAGTGCTTAAGAGTATTTGAGTGTTGCCATGTTTATGAATTGTCAGGGTGATAAGCTTCATTATGATGATAACCAAGGTAATTACCAGCTACGGCGATATCGATGACCGCGATAATAACGGCGACGATGTCTGCGACGCTTCTGCTCAGGTTCTGATTCAGCGTCATCCTCATCTGTGCGTAATAAAGGGATGAAATAATTGTTGTAGGCACAAGACTAATTACTCTCAACTATAATATGGCAGGAAGGTGTGGGATGGATGGGATGTTTTGGAGCTCTAACCGAATTTGTTATAAGATTTTAAATAATGTAGCAACATAAACTTTCATGATATTTCCAGAAATAAAAGTTTACAGTTTTTAGAGCTATAATTGGGATCATGTGACCACACCGTAAAAGTGAACTTCTTTTGTAAACAGTGAATGAAACATTTATTTTTAAAACCTTTTATCTTTCTAGAAATAGATGACATTTTTATTCAGATGTTGATTAGTTTCATATAATAAATCAGATGTAGACTATAAATATATTTTCTTGCAAAAAGTAATGAAAGTTTATTTAAAATGTAAAAAATATATTTAAATAATATTAAATTAAAAAAATTTCCTATTTCTACTTTAATTTTTATAACCAAATGTTTTTTGTTTTTTTTATATTATAAAACATATTTGCTTAACTAAATTCGAAGTTTCAAAACAATTTTCCATTAGGAAGTTTAAAAATTATTTGTCTAATCAGCTCCACATACGAAATTCTTATAAAAATAAAAATCTAAAAACACATTTTATTATCATGCAAATTTAATTAAGTGTCAAGGGTGCATTTCCTCTTTAATCTCACTCACCATTTTCTTCTTCTTTTTCTTCGAGACTCTTGAGGAAATTGTCGAAGAGTTTGTTATCATCGGCATCATCTTCATCCACCTTCTGGTTTGCTGTGGTGGTGTAAGCCACAAGGACCATGGCACTGAACAACAGGAGCAGACTTGTAACCTTCATTCTGAAATGGAATATTGAATATTCAGGATAAATCAGGTTAAGAGAAGGTCGAACTTTTAATTCACACTATCTATATACCGGGTAGCGGAGGGGTGTTTTAATCCACGCCTACCCCTCCTGTTCTCATCATTAACCATCTAGCATTCTTGTTGTTATTTCTAAATTAGGGATTAGTGTGTTAACTTTCCCAAAAACATTTCTTAAGTATCGTTTTACTATATTTGACATCATATTCATTTTCATATTCTCTTAGGGATCTCGTAAAAATATATTGCTAAAGCATGTGTACATTTTGTTATGTTTTCAATTATAATAAGATAATTGTTTAATATTTTGCCTACTTAAATATTCCTACGAAATTAGCATACCTTTATTATATTAATTTATATTTTTGTTTATCTTAATATCCAGGTATTTTTAAATTTAGTAAACATTTCAACTAGCATAAAAATCGACTACGCTTGACAGAATCTAGAAGTTTCATGAATTTTCATTATTAACAAAAAGGCGACTGGTGGAGTCAAAGTTCATCTCAATTGCTCGATACATTTCAGAAACCGGAACAATTCGAAAGGCAGAGTGGAAAGTATAACAGCATTTGAATTATGGGTCTGTAAAAAATGTCGGATATCTCCGGACAAGACAGAAGGACAAACGAATAAGCTATCAAAGCAACCAAAAACAAGAAATTAGATAGGTACAACTTCGCTTCTTCTGACACATCTGCAGATGAAATAATAATTGCCTCGAAATAACAATTATTATGCTCGACACGACAGAAGGATCAAGAGGACGTGGGTGGCCACGCTTCCGATAGATTGATTCACACTCAGGTAACAGCTGCGGATGACAACGCAAGACCTGGTGTGGAACTGCCAGGACCGGAAAAAGTGGAGTTTATTCACCAGATGATCCCGAGAGGCTATATTACAGTCTTGACTTTTCCTCATAATGCATTAATTATTTAATTTATTCTTTTAGGAAGAAATACTGGTTATTAGAAAGTTCTTTTTTTTCACTAAAAGTACGGCTTTTACTCGTATATCAAGTTTCATGCCAATAGTACGGAACAAATAATAACTGACATAGAGGAGTTATTACAATCAAAATGTTGTATAAATAATACATATATGTGTATTTCTATATTTTCTATGTTTTGTATATTTAATGGTACAAATGATTATTATTATTATTATTATTATCAAACCAACGAGTAAATAACTAATGTATATAGGTTTATGGGTATGTATTTATAATATATTTATGTATATATATATCAATCATTGCTTATCAAAGAAGAACTTGTACATTTACTTATTAGAGAAACGAATAATGAAATATTAAGCTTTTATAAAATTTCAAAATCATTCATATAATCATTCACAATAAATATAAAATGTTTTTGTCTTTACTTGTTACGGAATAAAAGTATTTAAAATTGGAAGCTATTACGAATTAAGTTATTTCAAAAATATAAACGTAAGGAATAGGTGTAATTTATTTTTGTAGTTTATAGGAGAAATTATATATTTTTATTAAAATATATTGTAATTAAAAAGAAAATTAAACAAATAAAAGATTTTAATGAGTTCAAAAAATACAACAGAACATTTTTGATTAGTATACATTGGAAAACAAAACCAGTCAAAAATGATATTCTCCTTAAAATATATACAGCACAAAAATCAGTATCACTTTAGATTCTAAAATTGAAGCTAAAATTCGAGTAAACTATTATACAATCCTTATTTTTGTGAAGAAAAAATTAACTAGACTAACATTAACTATCCTAAATTAGTCCCAGAGATAAGCATAAAAAGAACAACAACAGAGAGTTCTTACCTGATTGAATCGAAAATATCGTTTTTGTGATTTGTTTTTTTACTACTTTTTATACCCCTATTTCAGTATTTATGTGTACGTTAATCAAACACAGTTGAACTCAAGCAATGTGCTCACTACGACAACGCTATATCAGGAGAATGCACCAGCAGAATGAACCGAAACTCCAGGTATTATGAAAGATGGTATCATTCTATACCATTTTAGCAAACAGAACATTTATGAATTCTAATAACCCCTAATACTTTAACAATCAACAGACTAGCTACTCCATCTCGCAACTAGGTGCATATATTACAGTATTCTATTCAAATACATTACTCTTGCAGTGCTTTTTTCTATAGTTAATCTTAATGTATACTTAAGAAAAATGCTTGCTCAGTCTTAAGACCATTCGCGAATTTTTCCGGTCAATATTTACTTTAATTTTCGAGTAAATCGTTGTGTATAATAAACTTCTTTACGTATGTATGTTCAAAAAAATTCTTCTCATTATAATGTAAACAGCTATCGGTCAATCAAATGGTTATGTTGATTCTGAAGAAAACTAAGCTAAACTCCTATATGAAAAAAGTTTATTGAAGTTCACATATATATAATGAATATTGTTGCATATAGCGGAGAAAAGATTTAGATTAAAGTAATATACTATAAAACTTGTTTCAAAACTTGTATTTTTGTTCTTATTGTGTCTATTATGTGCATGCCGGTAACATCTTAAATTGATCAAATTGATAAATGTCAGTTTCGAAAATTATATAGTCAGCTGGAAACAGCCCTGCCCCCGTAAACTGACCTCTTAAAAATGCGTTTATTAAATTGTTTTAAGTTTTTGTTTGGCACTTAAATATAACATATACTAGCTTCTTTACATTATATTCTAATTTCTAATTTCGATCATATTTTAATGTTTAAGTAATATTAGAAACTAAAGCTAAATGGATAAAAGGCAAACTTTGATATTAAGCTTGAGAAATTTAAAATTTATATCAACCTTGAATGAATATATTACATCATTTGCATAATGTATTATAGCTAGGTATATATCCTACATAAGTCTAAAGAATTTTTCTAAATATAAATAAATTTTACGCTTATCTTAAAGATGCACTCTTCGAATATCAAATAAAACTTAGTTTTTTGTAGTTGGTTATGATAAAAATTAATTTTAAAAGGAATAATTGTTAAACAGTCGAAATTAAGTGTACAATATACAATTAATAAATACTTAATTTGTATTACAGTCAATATGACATATATAAAAAGTGATCCCATTTTAAATGTATTTATTTTTTATTTAAAAAATGTATTATAGTGTTATCTGTTTGTTTTTTATTTTTTATTTAAAATGCTTCAAATGTATAATACAGTTTTCTTTCTTTTATGATAAATTTTGATTTTATTATTCATAAAAAAAATCGTTTCCTCGCAATTTAAAAATATATACAATACGTATACAATTCTGTATATTAAAACTAAAATCATATTTTCTTTTGAAATGAAAGTGTTTCAGAAATAATACGACAAATGTTAATAATCAATTTACACTCCAACTCTTCAGATATATATATAGGTATATAAGATTGATGTATTACTTTCTAAAAAATATTAACATATTACAATTACAGTGCAATCAAGAATTTTGTATATATAAATAAAATGGAAGATATCTGGTTCGGGTTTAAGAAGTGAGTTCTATTCAAAACCCATTTCATTTTACCATTATAATGAAAAAAAGGAAAATGTAGTCATTTAAACTGTTCGTGTGTCACTAGAAACACAACTTTTATTTCTCTCCATTTAAACATACTTGGCCTATTGTAGTTACGTGGCTCGTTAAATCTGGAATTCAATGTCTGACGCATATTCGAAATGTCACTGTAGGCACTACGTATATTTTATATACTTATACCTACATAAATGTTATCAACATTTTAAAGCTCAAATTAGGATCGAGCGATGACATTCCTCTTATATTCATTACTAAAATTCAATTTTACAATTGAGTATATATATGATGGGTATTCCTCTTTTATCCTATATCGTTTATCTAATTCAACAAGCTATATTAGTAAATGTCAGTATCGTAAAAACGCCAGAAACAGACATAGATGCATTGTATTTTACTCACATTATATAAATTGAAGAATTCACGTAATTGCCTAAAGCCCACAATATCTTGGTTACACAAATAGCTTTCGGAAAACAAATTATAATTGTCCCGCGATGTTTATTATTTAGTCAATATTTTTGTGTGGGAAAGAGAACGTAGGCGCTTAATCTAACTTGGAAAAGGTAATGATTGTACAGTAACAAAATCTTATAAATAATAAAGTATTAATTTTTAACAATTACAATATATGGGTCGCTACAAACAATTCATTAAACGCACAGGTTGTTTCATTGTATGTCAAGAATGAAAGGGTGTTTAATGGACAAATTACCTTAGCAGCTGGGAATGAGATTTTTTTAATTTTGATAACATGACACAATAACGTTTCGCTCATCTTACTCAACCGACCATTTTGGATACATTTTAATGGGCCAATTTTGTGAAACTAATTCGAATATTATTCATTCATTCTCTGTACAATAATATTTAACCAACAGTTTATATATCCTTTACAATTCGATATATACAATGAAACCTCGTGTACCCACACCTCCAATATCCACAAACCTCGCTAACCGTAAGGTTTTATTTAAGAACGGCATTCTTTATATGTATATTATTTGCTCTCGAATATCCGGAAACCTCGCTATTAGCATCCGGAAGTCATATTTAAGAACAATTGCTTTAATTTACACAATAACCGCGCTCGAAAATCAGCAAAATACTAGACTATATAAATTAATGACTACCAATTTACCTAGACACCGCAATCGATTGCAATATTATTTGTCTTGATCAGTATAAATCTCACTATCTTTACTAACTGATGTAGACTTACAGTAGACTTATAGAAGCGCTCTAATTGTCTATTGTTCTCTTTCGTCCATTTATTATGCTAGATGCATACATTTGTTTGCTTTGCTTGCTGTATTTTCATTATAATTTAATTATCAGAAACTTTTTATTCAGTCCGCTAAACGTTTTTGTAAAGCTATTTCTGTTTCTCAAAAAAGAATATCTGTAACTTAAAACTAAAAATAACAAATTATTGAATATGATGAATTTCAGGTCATTTCAAGTTCTTAATTGGGATATTCAGTTAGAAATTGCGAAAATTGGTGAAATTAAGAGCGACGATTTCATAATAACGATTGAGTATGTCATGCCAAATTTGGGTAATTAGAAGAGGTCATCTTGATCAGATCTATAATCAAATGTGCATATCCATTTTTTTCACCGAATACAACGGCCAATCTTGCAGCAACTTGACGCCGGAATCATCAATAACTTCAAATTAAAGTACCGACATCATCTCAGCCAACGCATGCTCAAACTTTTCGACGAGGGTTATGAAAAAATAAACAATTCTATTCGTAACTATTTCGTATATAATTCTCTTCATCAACAACTGCACAATATACGACAACTTCCCTTTATTATTTGGGGTCACCAAGAACATTAAAAACGCAATCAAAATACAACAAATTCATTATTATTATAGGTATTCAGAAATAACGTTATTCTTAAATTGTGCAATGTTTGTTGTATTTAGTTGATATACATTTTATTTGCTTTAATATTCTTATGCTTGTAAAAGCATATATACCTACTCGTATGTATCTCTGATTACAATATATGAAAAGTAAATGGATTCTAACAATTCTAAGTATTATATCTCCTATTACAATATATGCAAAATATAAGGAATTTAATAATTCTGAGAATATCTATGGAAAAGCTAAGAAATGTAAAAAAAATTCTTTTTCGCTAAAATCAATGCGATTTCTGTTTAAAATTGAGAACATTTTGACTAGGACGAGTCATGCGGATATATGAGGGTTCACTGTATATATGGACATAGATAGCTGACATAGATCTTGCTATCCTGACTGTAAGGTTCTTATTTTAGGAATCTCGACTTTACCATACGATCATACAGAATATCTTTCAATTCTGTGAATTTTCTAAGAAGAAACAGTATCGGAAGAATGTAAACTACGAAAAGACAGTTCGATAGGCAGTAAGAAAATTTGTGCATTATAAGAAAAACAGGACAACAAATTTCCATGTACATTGGCAGTAGATAGAGAGCCCTTCACCAAAGAGTCAAAACAACACCAACACAATCAACTAGGTATATATATATAGAGACAAATATATTCTGCCCCTTGATCTTAGTGCAGGCTCAAAACATAAAAAAACTACGCTTTAATTAGGTAATTTTGATTAACCCTATCAACGTACTATTAATAATTCTTCTACCTTAGTATAAATGCGGGTCATTTTGACCTCACATAAATTTATGTATAAAATAAATAGTACCTAATAATTTAAAAATAAGGTTGATATTCATTTATTAAGAGCTTTGATATTAAAATAATTTGTAATATTACAGAATTGTAAGTTTATTACGTACAATTAATTTTACTAACATTGATATTTGTCATACTCAACAACTAATTATGAACATAAGCAAAGGAATAGTATCAAACGAAATATAGTTAATATGTTGATATTCATTTCAATTGTGAGAAAAATATTCAAATGCAGATATGTGCTTTCTATAGAGTTAATTTTGGAATGTGAATCAATAAACGTTTATTATATTGCGTTTCAATCGTTCACAATAATTACAATTGCGTCGTTTGCGAACGGAAAACTATCTTGTTAAAAAAATGGAAATTGATGAAAAAATCTATAGTATATTATGTATGTCTCGGTTCTAATAATACAATTTTGTTGTTGCATTTATATATATATATCTATATTAATATCATCTGTATATTTTCTTTATTATTTATTAATAAAATTGGGCAACATTTTATAATATTATTCTAATATCACTGAACTTAAGTTCAATTATATGTATATATATGTACATATATGTACATGTATGTATTATTATTATTACATACAATTGCAAGTATAGCTTGGTTGATTTCTAGCATCTTCCTCCGCCATATAGGTATTTGGTTTTATTTTTGCTGCAGTATAAATTACTCTAGGATGTTTTTTACTCTTCTGTCCAGAAGCAGCTATTCTTCTACCTTTGGTGCTACCTTTGTTTGTTAGTCATCTTGTTGTATAATTACCCTTTCTTTCTCTCTTTTTGTTTTTCTCTTTTATTTTTATTTTCCCCTTCTTTCTGGTTAAATGAGTAAATTTTGACTGCTGTTTTATCAACTTATGATTAATCAATACTTTAGTTCATAACAATAGCGCTCTTTATGTTGTGTATGTATTTAACTACGGATTATATATGACCATTTTGACGATAAATGCGCTCATCAATTAAATCCCTTGCTGTCTTCATTCGGTTCATAGAATAGAACTAAACTTACCGAACGGAAATCTTGTTTAAAGTGAAGCGCAGCGCTACTGTGGATTTTTGCTCCGTGGAAAAAACATTTTTTTAAAGATTTTATTAATACGAAAGGTCTCTTTCGATATCTTGACTATTCGGTTAGCTGTCGAAATACGGCTTACGTTGTCAGCAGAATCTCTATAAAATTGCATAATTGTTTTCTTAATTATCGCTTAATTATATTACGTTTTATACTTCAAGTTGAATTTTAATCTTACAATATTTTTGTATCTCGCTTATAGAAAATGATGTAGTATTGTTAAATAAACGTATTTTCCTACCAATCAATATTCCAGCATTGATTTTACATTTAAAAAACCTTAAGCGCGCAAGTTTATTTCCAACCATTCCACAAGAATACGCGTAATGTACAATATAACAATTTATTTTACAATTCAAATCGTGTGGTGCTTGCTACGGAGATAATTAATTTACCGTCTACAGTTATTAGTCCATATCCATTATTCGGATTATTTCAGACTCACTGTACTTAATAATTAATTATAATCCCACCTTATTGAGTACTTATTCAGTTATGTTGTTCTTTTGTAAATTACATCTATAAAGGTGTTTACAAAAAAAATGTAGGCAAGTAAAATAAAATATTTTTAAAATTTAAGCGCCGACTTAAGAGACATCATATTTTCCTGTTAGTATAGATAATAACGTCCAACAAATAATGTTTGCAAAAACAAGGAGTTTATCTAAAAGTTTCACTTATAATTTCTCATTTGATTTATCAATCCGACAATTAATAACCATTTTATTTTTTATCAACTGGTCAAATAATCTCTTTTACTCAATTATTTCTGCCATTGATATACAGAAAATTTAGTATTTACATATTATTTAGTTATTACATTCGAAAATATTAAAATAAATTGAGATCGCTTAATTAATAAATATTTTTATTTTTTTAATAATATACATATATATATATATGTATATATTTAGTTTGTCTATAATTTGAAAAATGATACTTTAGTTAATGAATTAAAACCAAAATAAAAAAAGGTAAAAAACACAAAATAGTCATATAAATATGTAGTCTACTGTCCAAGTAAAAAGTAGTATAAATACTACAATGGTAAAATGGTTGTAATTAAAATACATAAATATCAATACATTAGAATACGTTGCAGAGATAAATCCTATTGTACTTAGACATGTTATTCCGGCTTTAGATCTTTTGGTTAGAATTTCGGTTTTTAGCATTGTCTTATGCACAAACGTGCATATTTAAGATATGTGACGTGACTACCCCTTTTGGGTGCACAATATTAAACACAGCAGTAAAAGTTGTAAAACTTTATTTTGAGAAAAGTCAC
>JAYRBW010007586.1:0-13551 GCA_036023295.1 Invenusta paracnida
TTACTTTTAAGCTGTCCGAGGACTATTACCAGAGCAAACCAAAGGTTTCCAAATGCACTCAGTAATGCCATGATGATCGTTAAGGTATAAGCACCAAGGAAATGAGTATTTGTGTTTGAGGTCATATTTTCTGGCATGGTAATTGATCAGAGGAAATAATAATTGGAGATAAATGGAGTTGTAGACAAGCCGGAATAATATCTAATACTATATGTATATTCTTCTCACTTTCATTTTTATATGTGAATATTTGGCAAGACAAGGCATACAGATAATATATTGATGTCATTCGCTAGAAACATTTTATTGATAAATGTAGCCAATCCTATCTACAGAATGGAAACAAATAAAATCGCTTTAATATATATATAATATTTGAACGTGCATACCATAGTATCTTTACTATGATATATTAATTTATTTGGGAGCAAACATGTAACCTGTAAATAAAAAATAAAGAATCACGAGAACTTGCTGCTATTAGTGATATATTTATGCAAGTTTTCGTGTAAAATACCCTATTCATGCATTTACAAACTGATACAATAAGTGAGAATAAGTTATTACTTATTTATACTCAGAAGTACTTATACGCAGAATTACTAGAAGTAAGTTATAACTCACTTCTCACTTATTGTATCACTTTGTAAATGCATGAATATGCTGTTTTAGTACATATCGATCGTGTCGTCTCTATATGAGTTGTAGTTACTGACATTGATCGCACGGTGCTGTGACTTCTAGTGAGCAGCCAACAGAGCCACCTGTGAAGTTCGTGTGGAAATTTCAAAGATTAAAAATAATCACGCATGTATAATTCCATAATAATTACTTTTGTTTAGAAATTTAGCTATAATAAAATATGTCAATATATTTTTTATATCTTTAAAAATTTGTAATTAAGAACAAAACATATCAAACGAAAATATGTGGTCATCTTTAACAATCTTATTATTCTTTTATTCTATCGGGGTAAATTCCTTTGTCAGTTCAATAGTTTTGCAAATTTGGGTGCTAAATTCGTTTTCTTTCAGGAAATATTTCATATAGATGTTTTACTTATTAGGGACAATATATATTACTGCAATGAGATATAGTAATAGATTTTAATATAAATTTAAAATTATGTTAAATTTATATTATCCTAATGTTTCTATATACATAACAATTTATACGTTTATTAATATATATTATGTTGAAAGCTATGTTGATTTATGCTAATGTTCGTCAGTATGATTCTAGATATTTGTTTGTGAGAATTATAAATTAAGTTTTTGTGATCTTTTTAGAGTTATCAATTCTGGTGTGATGTTTTGTAATTTGCCTGATTGTGTTTTTTCGAATTTGATTTGAATTTGGATTTGAAATCTCCATGGATGTAAATAATTAGTTGTGAGAAAATTAGTTGTCGGAGGCTGGAGTGAGTTGGTCGGGCGCCAACGGAAAGTGCGATTCGAAATGTTTTTGAGTGATTAAGTTGGGCCCCCAACGATAGATTCGTTTACAAGTATTCTAGAGGGATTGAATTGGACTTCCAACGATAAAAGTCGATGAAAAATATATTTGGTACGTATAAACTGTCATTAAATACTAACCGAATATTGAGGTAAATTCGGTTAAAAGATTAAAGCCTGATTGCTAATGAGTTATTCGTAATTGATAAATATAATCGAATAGACGTTTTCTAATAATCATCTCTGTGTTCTCATTGTCTTATTATTGATCTGAGAAAGATATTAATCAAACAGATCATTAAAGAGATTATTATTATTATTATTAGTATTAGAGTTTATTGTTATTATATATAATCTGATAACAATAACGATATTATTTTTGTGACTATTATTTTTTACAAAAAGTTTATAATATACGTATTACGATATATCATTTTAAAATTTACATCATGATAATATGCATATATTGCGTTTAGCATTATTATTTTTCAATCACCTAAATTGAAATGATAATTTTATATACGACTTTTAAAAATATGTATGAAAAAATTTTTTTCCTATTTAGACAAACATGCAAATTATTTTAAAATATTACTAACAAACATTATTTATTAAACAAATTTAAAAATATATATTTAATAATTTGATTTGTATGAAAGATTCAAATATGTTCTTAGGCATCGGTAGCCAATCACGTGTCTTTGTTTTTCTGTATGTAACTTAGCAACAGGGAGCCACAGCTTCGTGCATTTGAGTTTCGATTATGTTTGCCAAGGATAATTTGGTTTAATAGTTCAATTCATTGGAAATAAATGTAATACTATATACTTAAAATAACCAAATAACTTTTTTGTTTCTGAGAGAAACAAATTAAATTATTATTATTTTATTTTTTAAGTATATTTTGAAACAAATATCCGTGTACAATGGGAATCGGTACACTTTAGGAAGCAGTTGTACAATTGCTAGCAATATAAAACAATCATGTAACATAGAGCAGAAAATGACAGAAAATAACTTAAATATGAACTCCCAAAATTGGAGATTTTAGGAACAGTCATCGAGAGTTTGCTAGTTAAACAGTCGAAGAGAAGAAAGATGCAAACAGCCTGCTAGATCTACTGGGAAGTTGTATAAAACGAGCGGATCTAACTGATTTTGGTGGGCAAATAGAGTAAATAAGATTGAGCGTGTGAGAAAATTTTCAGAGGAGATTAATTGCAGCTTGATTTCTTCAACGATGAAGTGCGGGCATTACTGAGCAGTCGCAATCGGCCCCACAATTGATACGATGAGCTCTTCTTTGAAGTTTGTTCAGCTTTATTGAATCTTTGCGTAACATATACCGACAATTGTTAGTGAAAATTAAAAAAGCATTTTAAATTTATAAATACATAATTTTGTGTGTAATAAAAGGTCACATTGTTACAAAAATGAAACATTTAGCAGTTCAGATTATAAAAAAGTAATTGTTTGTAAAAAAAAGGGAAAGCACTTAAAATGTACAGTATTAAAATGTGTTTGTCGAACTCATCCTTACAAAAATTAAATATTGGCCAGTCCAGGCTATTATAATTATTATTTGTAAAGATTAGAAAAGCATTTTTGTGTGTAACAGAACGTCACATGAGTAAGTTGTACTCTTTCTACAATACTTGCAACGACCCTGTCGACCTTCTAATCTTTTCTAATCCTTCGATCTTCTAATTTCCAGATGAATCATGGTTCCCCCTGTGAATTTGTGAAGTCGTCATGCTGCAACAACAGAAACATTCGGGAAATTGGCAAACAAAAACCACCACCATTGTTTATTTCTCAGCTGGGGTCGGTAGTCACTAAGGAAGCAATCGAGCAGGTCCTCACATCCCATATGCTTGTTGCAGGAGGCAAGCATTGCAGACTGTCTTCTTCTTCTCATGTGTGCTCCAGCGTTGAACATGGTTGAGTGGTGTAACTCCTTGATAGTTACTAGCCATACATACCTGCTTATTGTCATTCCATTGACAAACGCAAACCTTCCCATCGTAAAAATATTCATACTGACCCCGCTCTTCCTTTGTCATAGACTTCGCCTCTGTTAGTGGACATCTTTTGTGTGGCTTGACCTTACTGTACCAGTACATCATAGTCTATTTTCGACTAGCTTTCTAAAAATGTTCGTTGAAGTAACAAAAAAGTTGTTTATGAATAAAACATAGTTTTCATTGTCTTCTATATTGTGTGTGAGTCTATAAATGACTCTTTCTCCAAGAAGAGCTGTTGTATTATCAATTTTACCTGTATATATATGTACATTAAGTGCAAAGGGAAATCCATCAAAAGATGTCAGGAACCAAACTTGCATACCAAACGTTACGGGCTTTCCTCTCACAAATTTTTTTTCCTGTGGCGACCATAATACGGCACCATTTGTTCATCAAGACTTAAATGCTCTTGAAATAACCAAATTGTTGATAATTAGACTGCAGAATATCCAAATATTGGCGCAACTTTAAAAGAGTATCATTGGCATCAAGTAAAGCATTTTCAGTTAAATGTTGAAACCGCTTGAATTCCCGGAATCGATTTCTTGACATTTTTGAACTTTCAACAGGAGCTCCAACATCATCATTTGACCAATATTGTCTTGCTTGCGGTAAAGTATGATATCCACTTAGCAGAATAATTCCAATAAAACTTGTAGCTCTGCTTTGTCCAACTTGAAGGAATGGTTGAGCTTTTGGCGTACATAGCGTTTAGTTTCTTCGTTTAAGAGGGAAAGGACGTTCTCGGAATAAAAATTTGGAACATATCTATTGGATCTGTTGAGACTAATAGTGAATATTGTTCTTCAAATGGATATATATTTTGTTCATCAACAGTTGGTGCTTCAATATTTCCATTCTTCCTCCATTTTACGGGTTGTGGTTTGAGCTGTGGATATATATTCTCTTCTTCTCTACGTAAACTGTCTGTAGAAATTCCAGTATGAACTTCCAGTCGACCAGCTACGACATGGATAACTCCTTCATCATCCGGTTCCCCCTCTTCGTCAGTGACATCTACTTCTGGCGGAAACATCACTATTTCTACTTCTTCATCACGATCTGGATTTGCAATATACTCTGCTGCTTCTTCTGCCGTGAATAACCTTTTTCTCATCTAAAACGAATAAAATAAACATACTTATAAACAGATCTAGTGGTTGCATTTTCGACTCTCGTGCAAACGGCTCGGGTTCAAATTCTTCGCATGGTAATTTTTTTTACTGATTAATTACAAAAATTCTCTTTTTAATACTTTTTTTACTGTTTTAAATTTGTAAACGTATTTGCAACAATGTTTATCTGTAAACCTATATAACTATAATATGTAAAAATGGTATGTCATATAGTCGGAACCATCGAAAGTTCCATTTTTGGAACAAATATGAACACACATTATTTTGGTTAACAAATTTGACACATTATAAAATATTTATATTGCCCACTCCTACTTACACTACCATTACACTTATTTCAACAAAGCATAATAATATAATTTAATAAAATGCTTACTATCTTAAAAATCGTAATTCAGTTAAATTTGCATTTGCCTCCCTGCTTTTTACTTAACTGAATATAACAAAACTGTCATTACATGTTCAGAAAATACAGTTATGTATAATAATATTGGAAAAAAGAGGTATATCACATTTGTAAAAAAGATATTACTATATGGAGACCTGTTCCAAAAATGGAACACTGGACATCAAGGGGTTAACCTGTTGCGAATACATGTTGATTAGACTAATGTTACTGAAATAATAATGAAATAAATGATTCAGTTAATATTGATCAAATCTAGCGTTAGGATTCCTATTCTCTGACTCTACCCAATTAATATAATGAATGGTGTAATTATGCTCAAATATCAAAATACAATAAAAAGTACAAATTCAGAAACAAATCAAAGCAATATTTTTAGACAAGAAATAACAAAAAAAAATATTAGCTCACTTTTCCAATATTTTATTCCGTATACATTATATAACTCTGAATTTTACTATAGATTGTTGTTCCAAAATATTGAAAAAATCAAATATTCTACTAATTCCATTTATTATAAACTACTCAAATAAAAAACTTCAAGTGTCATTATCCGAGATAAACCTTCTTTCTGTTTACACTTCATCAGTTATATTACTTCATAGAAACTCTAGAAAACTATCTTGTCATATTTCATTCAAATTAAAAACTTTTACTCTCATCTTTCGCCCATTTCATAAATTATCATAACTACACTGTCGCTTTAATTATCCAAGCAAAATAAGTCATAGATACATCATAATTTGAAAAATATATATAATTATCATTTAAGATGGTAATTTGAATAAATTAATATGTTAAAAGCTATATTTCAGGCGATGTAGGCACCTTATTTGTTTCATACATTTATTGGCCGTTTATTTTTGGAAACACCTTAGACATGACTGCGTTGTAAGTTCACTCCATGATGTGCATGAATATAAGCATAATAAAATAATAAGATAACAACACACGTTATACGAAATGTTCAATGATGGAGTTATTAGGATCTACACTACTGTCCACTAAGAAAGATGCTCTGTCTCATACGGACATATGATTTACGTTTGGTTCTGCATAATAATTTACATAAAACTGTGTAAATAACAGAAGGATGATCGACTGACACAAAAGATGGGGGAGGGGGTGGGCCGGGGCCACTGCAGACAAAAAGCAACATAAGTGATAGCAAAAGCAAACTCTCGGTTGCCTCAATCCTTCGTCCAAACCTCGGATTTGAGACGGTTGAAAACGGTGCTGGCCACCTTGATCAGTGCGATGTTGGCTAATTTTCCCCAATTTCGGATAAAAAGCATGAACATAAACTAAAATACCAGTATTGGTTAGTTTGGAGTAAAACTGTTAGTGTTTAAACATTATATTGCAATTATACATGTTCTAAAATGTTGAATTAAAAAATGCATATGTTTTGTTTCTGAAACTTTCGATTATTTTAATAAATTTTCCCATAATAATGTTTCTACTACTTTCAAGTAATAAAACACAATATTCTAAGTTTTTAAAATTGAAGTCGTTTTATTTTACACCAGTTAGCAGAATATTTTCATGAGTCATACAACCGGGAACCTGGAGCATTATTTTGTAAACCGATTATCTAAACTTGGTTAAAATAACATTTGTCATGAGGGATAACAACTCAACACTGCTTTAAAAAACAACATGAAATTGTTATCTATACATGTTATGAGATGTATAATTAATATATGTATTATGTACGATATATGTTTATAATATGAACGATATTATATGTACGAAATATGTATAATAATATCCATCCACTAAGCGTGCATCCATGCCGATAAAAATCTGGACGTTAGACTTATTTATATTCTATCCATAACGGGGGATGTCCACTCGCATTTTTTTATGCAATTACAGCATATTAGAACATCGGAAATATTACATTTCCGTATATGGATACAATATAATTCGGAATATTATAAATCCCTAGTATCGATCTGACATTTATTGATTATTTATTGTGTAACTAAATAAAAATGAATGCTACTATTTTGAGTAATGTTCCAAATGGAATGCTAATTTTTGTTTTCTAAAAAGATGTGTATAGAATTTTTTTAATTTTTTTTAATTGACAAATTAAAAGCGCTGTCATGTTGTGTGATTGGAGAAGTAAACATCTAAAAATTAATTATTATTTAGTCAATAATATTTCTTTCTATGTTTTAGAATGGAATTTTAATATACTTTTGAGATAAATATTGGAGAAAAGGATTTTTGTATTTGCTTGAAACAGATCCAACGCAATGTAATTCAACTCACAATCAAAAAGTATAGTTGATAAATAACACTATTGTGACTACAAATAAAAGCTCCGTTTTATTTGTTTTGCTTATCGCAAGCTAATAAACTGTTTTTGTGACTCCCGAATAATATATTGATTATATAAATAGTTATGTATTTCATACAATAAAAAATAAGTTGATTTTTTACTATTAATACTGTGTATATCTGAATGAAAGATTGAAATCTTTATGGGTGTATAGCGTTGTTATTTATCAATAAAGCTGATGTAAATATTAAGCTTGTAGCTATATGAAGAAGTTAATATCTATAAAGTTATGGCTTTTATACAATAAGCCACCATTTTGGCGGGTTATGCACATCTAAAGTTAAGTGCCTTCGAGAGGATTCGTGATACAATAAGTAAAAGGAAATTCTCACCAGTAAAATGTTTAAAATAGTAAAAAATATCTCTTCATATACATTAAATGAAGTTTATTTATTCCACAACCAAAAATACATTTATATATACATTTTGTATTTTTCAAAAGAATAAAAACTCATATTATTTTTAAATAAATGTTGGTCAATTTGTTATTTAATTAAAACACGATGAAGAACGTATGTGTTTCATGTATAAAGGGAACACAAATAATTACTTGTTTCATTTAATTAATTTTTATTTAAAATGAATAGGATATGACACTTTAGCAAAAAGCTATCCATATTACTATATTGATATATATATACATAAAATAGTAAACAAAATCATTAATGGAACATTTATTAAAGATATATACAATTGTTTTAAATTTAATTTGTATAGATTTATGGATTTAACTTTTAAATCATCGGAACTCCGTGTCAATTTAATTTCGGTTTTTATTACCGTTAATTTATGTCGATTGAAACATAATTCGTTATCGTATCATACAAGATATGGGTTTGTTTTATATGTCACAAAATATATAATTAGTTGATTTTATGTTAAAATACAACGATATCATATAATATGAAAGATATTATCAATAACTTCCAACACAGGAAAAGACAAAACAGGATCAGTTTCCATCTAATTTTATCTCATCAGCTAAACATAGTCTCGAACCAGCTTCCTCATGATTGCCATGCAAGCACGTCAACTCTTCAGCTGCTGGCCCCCATGCAAGAAGGGAAATCAGCTAATCGATTTTAAAGCTTTTAAAGCACAAAGCAGTCTCATTCTACTTTGAAGTAGGGTGACAACACCACTTCTACACAACAACGAGCGGAATAAACCAATTGAGATATTTTAAGCCCAGAGGCTGGTTCATTAACAGTTATGAATACCTAAATGTAAAGTTAGGTATAATGTGACACACATTTCTATACCTGTAACATTTGTGTACTTATCTACCAAACAAATTATTATTGACATAAGCAATTTTGTCCAATCGTTTCATGAAACAAAATAAGATTAAGATTGTCATATTATAGTATACATGAATTCTAGAAAAAGCTTCTTCATCTGTGCGATATAAGAGTATGATTAACGAAAATTAATATCTACTTGGAAGAATTAGATCATTAGAAGCACCAAACATAAGTATGCTGTTTGTAATATTTAATAATATTAAAAATGCTCAATGAATGTCGATCAAAGAAGATTAATATATTGATTTCTTCTGTATTCAATTGTTTGAATTTAGTAATACATTTTCCAAGAACTTGTATGTAGTTCAAATATTATTCTATTTTCTACGCAGCTTCACTTCAATTCGATTATTATGATGTACAATTTTCATTGAGTGATGTTGTACTAATCATATTCAATGGACACCAAGGAAAAGACCATCAGAATACTCACGGACAATAAATCCTCGATTGACTCCTTGTCCCAAGGCCCACAAGAACACATTGAGAACACAGCTACAGGATTTATAGATGCCTATACATGGTTTCATTGAAGTCAACATCCACTCTCAATTGGTCCTCTCCCACAGTGGTATCGCTGGATATGACGAAGTGTACACAATTGCTGGTGAAGCGGCAAATATGCACCAGACAGAAGCGACCATCGGCTTCGATGTTTACAAAAAGCTTGCAGTCCGTACCATCACTCCTGATTAGAGGGACAGGGAAGATTTCGGAAGCTACTGGAGGAACACCCACTGTGATGGCAAGCCTATGAAAGAAAAACTACTGAGCGGTCGTTCTCAGCGGGAGGCAGTGACCCTCCATCAGGCTTGAGTGGACCGGTTGACCAACACGAAACGCTCATCCACAGCATCGGGAAGGCGGACAGCGCGTTATGTACTAACTGCAACTAAGAGGAGACAACCGGATATATCCTCTTTAGCTGCCCTCTGCATGATCAAGCCAGAATTTCAATCATGGAGAAACTTCCCTACGATAAGATTCCCAAAGAACACCCGAAAAGGGGCTGATGTTCCGGGGACGCATCGGCTACGGTCCATGACCTTCAAGCGCAGGAAAACAGAGAGAGAGCCTATCGACGGTTTGATGGTTTGGTTTGAGAGAAATTAAACGTTAAAATATTTTCTGTCAAGCAAAGATCTTATTGGCTTAAAAATAAAACACGTGATCATTTTGTAAACGTAAAGCTGGAGATTTAATGAATTATATTATTATAGTGCATAGCATTTCATCAAGCAAACTCGTACAACTAATTTAAGACATGTATATAAGACAGACTAATCAAAAATACTATGAGAACAAATACACAAACTTCTTTTAAGTTAATTTTTTAATCGTTTGATTTACAATTTAAATTTGTTTTAATTCGATAGAAATCTGTCAATTGGTTTTCATGTTATATATTTTTTAGTAAAAGTATTTAATCAGCCGAAGCAAATTTTGTGTCGAATTAGATAAATCAGTAAAAACGTATTCATTTTCTTTCTGATGATATATATAACATACAAATGAATTTTAATTATAAGCCTTATCTAATTTAAATATCTTTATGAAACAAAATTGTTTAATTTTACAAATTATTATACTAGCATTCAATTGTATATGTATATTATCTAGCAACAAAAATTAAATGGAGTAGTATAAAAGTTCATTAGTCGAGAAATACAGATGCAAAAAAATACATCCAGATATACTTCAATGCATGAATATATTAATGTATTCATATACCTTACAAATGATTGGCTAGACACAATCGTCCAATAGACTTACATGAAAATTGAGCATCATAAGTAATAACAATAATTTGATGATAAAGCGACAACAACGGATTACTTTTTAATTGACGCAACTTTGCACTAATAAATGCGTTTGAGAATTAATTGTGCATAATTAAAACAGCAATGAAGCGTAACACAAATTCAACAATTAAAGGAGTTGGCGGACTGTATTTGATTCTTCAGACAAGTCGAGCATTTTATGTGATTCGTTTAATAACACTTGTTTTGGGAATGTTTGGGAATATAATCTTCCTCGCATTTGTGATCAAACCTAGAATTGGATCCAAGATCAGTATGACCATTTTACGTAATCAAACGGCTGCTGATCTCTTAGTTTGCATAATGTCTTTTATTTATCAGTTTTCAGGAGACAGTGTTAATAAGCAATCCGGAATCGAAGCTGTTGATGTACTGCTCTGTTACCTTTGGGAAAGTGAATATGTCTTCGCTGTACTGGTAAATGTCGGCATTTATACAATTGTATTCACGGCTTTAGACCGATATGTCTGTCTCGTGCATCCCTTAACCTACCGGCGCTACACTGAAAAACCATTTATTTTTGTTATGATCGGGTTTTTTCTCTGTTTATCTATATTTAATTTACCATTTCTTTTGAAAGCTCAATTCGATTGGCATACAAATGAGTTTAGTACAATTTCCAATTGTACAATACCTTTACATGGAATGTTTATACACATGTTTTCTTTGGTATGGGTTGCTTTTGTTTTCGTTATTCCAATAATCATTGTTATTACATTGTACGCTTGTATTATTTATTCTTTGATTAAGACCACCTCCATTGCTCAGGAGTCTGACATTCAACGACGTAAGGCTGCCCTCAAATTGACCAAAGCTACTTCCATTATTGCGCTGGCCTTTATTGTACTTAACACACTGGAGGTGGTGAATTACATAATTTCAGAGAACGTGGATTATAACATACTAAGAGCTGTTTCATTTTTCCTGGTCGGAATTAATGCCAGTGTTAATCCAGTAATTTACGCACTAATTATTGATACATTTCAAACTTTTATAAAACCTATATTTTGTTTTTGTCGCAAACTAAAACATCCAAATCAAGAAAGAAGCTCTGATCCTATTGTTCAAAGGGTTCAAAACACACGTTTGTGATTTATGTTGATGAAATAAATGGTTATCACAGAATTTTAAATACTTTACTTTGATATTTTGACATTTCCCCTAAGTTTAAGAAAACATGTTATATGTGATATTTTTCAAAACTTTACTGTGTATACGCAAATACTTAAATATCTACTATATACTCCTTCTTAAACCGACATATTCTATCTACATTGCACCAGTATAGCTATATATAACAATGAAAGTTGTCATTGGATTACAGTTTGCAGACATCTTTCATCTTGAAAAGCATTAAATATGTAAAACGTGAATGTCACTAAATCGTGAATGCACGTAAATAGTAAGTGCATTTATTTTTCGAGATATTAAATTGTATTAAGTTACCTATAGATTTATCAGTCGATGTTTGCAATCCATAACACACACAACAGCCTCCTTTTATCGTTCTTACTGCATTAACATTACGGAGATTGTAGACCTAGATTTAGAAGATAAATTTAATATGATGGATTTCGACAACAACAGTTCTCACAATTTTATTGGAGTATATTAAAAAAAATGTTTGTCTTCTAAAGTTAGAAATGTAAAGCTATGTAGAATGTTTGAGATATCCGGAGGATTGTTCAAAACTCGACTTGTTGGACTTAAAGACAGATGCGTTGAACTCAAAGAAGGCATCGAATACTCAGAGAGAACCATTGATGTTAATCGAGGCCTTGTTCAGCTCGTAGGAAAGATTGACGCATTTTAGTTATCTTAAACTTTACATTTTACCCAAATCAGAAACATGTTATGTAGATCAACCAATCAGTGTAAATATACCAATCATAGCTCTAGCTTCAACTATAAAAAATATTGATTTTGTCAAGGAAGCTGGTTATTCTGGTCATTATGCAAACCATTCCGTACTGCAGTTTCCAGACTGAACCAAGCAGGATTTCGAATTGAAGAAGCGAAAAGGAGAACAGGACATCGTATAAGTGAAGGTGTATAATTATTGTCATACGACGTGATAAATAATGTACAAATAGTGACATAATCAGATGCGCTCTATTGAACAACCGAAAGTCTAAGTGTAACGTTTGTATAGTTTTATATAATAAAATAGTAACAGAACAAAATAAGAATTAGTGATAAGTTTAATATTCGGGAAAGTATAACACAATTATCAAATATATATACTTATAAGATACAAACATTAAATTAAATAAGTTAATGATTATTTTATGATCAGCTTATCGTTTTTTGGTGATAACAACTTATACATTACGTTGTAAGTGGTTGTACAGTTCGAATGGGGATGACAATGTATAATGTGTTTCTATCAAGCACCGTATTTTATTTAATACTTAATTATGTTTGGTAGTATAATTTTTAAGTATGCATTCTTTAAACATGTATTGATTAAATGATTAATGATTAATGATAAATCATTAAATCATTCCATGGAATTCCTCATCAGTCATCTTATTTTATAACTATAAGCATCTGCACATTATTATTATTTCTTAGTTTCATTCATTCGGAAATATAATTATATAAGTAAGATTTGTATATAAGTCATCGGTATATCTTGAGTATTTTAGAGTATATAAATTATAAGTGTTAACCTTATCAGTTTAGCTTGATCTAAATTATATTGCTTAGAGAAATTGTATTAGAGAAAAAATAATTAGTTTTGAAAAAAACAATAGTTTAGAGAAAACAATTGTCTTTAAAATAATATGTAACTCTTCCTTGGATACATGTTTTCTAAAATAGTAAAGTAATGGTATATATTTATTTGTTTCATTAATTACTTTTTTCATGTGAGTATCCTAATTTAGATGTGTTTGAATAGTTTTTATCAAATATGCAGTTTCGGAATACCTATTTATATTTTTTTATCGCCAAAAATGGCAAAAAGTTGGTTAGCTAAAGACAATTTTAAAAGATATAAATTCATTCAAACCACAAAATAAATGAAATAAGAAAGTTAGCTTTGAATTAATCATA
>JAYRBW010007597.1:0-13550 GCA_036023295.1 Invenusta paracnida
AAATCAAACAGGTTTTACAAATAAATTACATTACTTCGTAACTAGGCGTTTCATGACTTTTCATGAATAATTATGATTCGAGCACTGACTTTACCGCAAGAAAAATACATATAACGTTTTGAATAGATTAATCGAGGAGGAAAAAATATTATCAGATACCATGTATATAGGAGGTACACACCTTTGGAGGCATTACAATCTATAGTCTGAATACAAAAATAGCAGAATAATAAAAGCCAAACCATTGAAATTGAAATGATAAATTATAATTATTCAGACACTTCATTTTTTTCGAACTATAATGTAATATGTGCCTATTCAGTATATAATTATAGTTTAATAAATCAATTTATAAATGTGTGGTCAACAAAGACTTCAATAATACAACATATTTGGGATGTCGCTATATGTACAAGATTAGCTATAATAGGTATTTTAACATATGCATTACATATTAGAATAAATACATTACACTTTTATGGAGTGAGGCAATTTAAAAATTACATAACTGAATTGAAAATACTATCTCAATATGAAGGTGCTATCATGTGCAATAATGTGCTGAAGAATTCATTATGTACATATAATTAGGCATGCTACCATAATTAATGAAATTCTCATAATATGGCGATATGATATTTACATAATATTAGTCAGTAGGTATTTATGCACAGATTAAATACAATAACTATTTTAGTCTTATTAAGGATTTCTTTATAAGATGCTTTCTTGCAAATATGTCTATAAATGTATCTGTATTGATTAGAATAACTTTGTTAATGTATGTACATTAATACTAATGCATTAAAACGATCTTCTCCTATTGTTGCTACGAAACGATTTTTTTACTAAGCGTAAGTTAGGATTAGCTCGTTCAACGTTAGCAGATGTTACTGAAGTCAGCAGAAGCAAATTGAGTATTTTAGTAATATTGGGAAACATGGAAGGATTGATGAGAGGGTTGATGTCAAATTAACGGGTTTTGCTCATCATGTTTCACAACATATGTTGTGAAAGTACATGCTTCTGTGAAAAAGAACGGGAATGAGAAAGCTCGTCTTTATAATAATTATAGATATTATCAGATATTTCTGGACTACAGAAATGAGGATTACCTTTTGTGGTATTTGGAATGAGGTTTCAAGCTTGGTATACTGCTGTTGTACATTGTCCATTAAATCGTGCATCGAATTATTGGAGTAATGAATCTAGAAATGGAAATACAATAGCCCACCTGAAATTATCTTCAGCATTTTCACCAGGGTGATGTTTCTGTTTGTTTGTTTACCACATCGTCTATGGGGTTCAAAGCTCGAAGTTCTAGCCCTTTCCGCCATTGCCTTCATTTTATTGAGCAATTCAGTGAGCTCCTCAGTACTACTATATGTCTTATTCCAACCAAAACAGATTGCACATTCTTTCTTCCCTAAATCAAATGCTTGGAGAACATCTATCGCAGATCCTTGAAGTAAGTTTTGTACTTAAATCTCTTATATATGCCAAACAATATAATACTAATTGAGATGAAGCAATAAATGCTGAGTCGGCTATCCGCTTTAGTAGGCTCCGCTTGTTTTACTATCGCACCTAATTCAGAGATCCCGATATCTTCACGAAATACTAAAAGAGGCTCATATATAAGTCTTTATAAAATCTTGTAAAATAGAACTGCTTCAAACTGTCGAGCATTAAGTGTACTTCTTTCACTTGGCAACACTTACACAGGGCAAGATTTTAATCGTGATTAATTGCCTATTTAATTCCAATATTGATGGACATTATGAAGTGTTAAATCACTATTATTTATAAACAGCTACTTGAATAGGGGCATACCACTATATTTAAAAA
Source organism: Invenusta paracnida (assembly GCA_036023295.1). Classification (NCBI taxonomy): domain Eukaryota; kingdom Metazoa; phylum Platyhelminthes; order Proseriata; family Coelogynoporidae; genus Invenusta; species Invenusta paracnida. Next base: position 1,849 of record JAYRBW010007597.1, read on the forward strand.
GGGCAGACACAAAAATATTTGTGTCCAGGCTGGGTGCCCCCCTCCCCCCCCCCTAAATCCGCGCCTGATAACGCATGATTAATATAATCATGCGAATAATGTGCATGAAACAAATATCGGGATGTTTTATATAATGTAATATCTGTACTTCATGAAATTATCCATTGCATTAACGGCCTTTCTCTGACACTCAAAAACTGAAGGATATTATTACTCGCCGTGTTTCAATACATATGCGCAAACAATATTCATCATAATAACAATCGGAAAAATTTAACATCAGTAATATATAAAACGGCAATTTTATTCAGCATAGCGCATTGATGATAATTAAACATCAAATTACTGAACATCGCAACATCTCCTAGGACACTATTTACGGTACATACAAAATAATACTTTTACGCCAAACCAAATGTTACTAAGTTAAATTGACATTATTGTACTTCAATATTCTGAAATGGCTACATAAATTGAGCAACCAAAATTTCAAACAACCGCAATGTAAAAAGGACACGTCTCACCGGAGGAATAATATAAATATCATTTCAAATTGCTATCCTTAAATCACATTAATTGCCCACCACATGAGATCCCTTTAAACCATTTCTCACCGCAATGATCTGTCATCGTTTAATCAATCTGAAATATTTATCATTCTCCAAGCAGTATCATTTACTATCAACAGTCACAGACTCTCGGTTCTGAGGAACCAAAATGTTAGCAGAATAAATGAAGTGTTCATGACAATAAATATCTGATATCAGTTTACATTGATGAAATCTAGCGTTAGAATTCCTATCTTTGAGTCTACCAACTAAGTATAATTATTATTAATGATGTAATTATGCCGGACTATCAAACTAAAACAAAGTCAATAACCTAGGAAGATATTAAAACAATATATTTAGACACTATAGCCCTGCACACTATTTAGCTAGGAATTCTACCAGCGTAGTGTTGTTCCATCTCTCTGGAGAAACAATCATGCAGGTATCACGCATATAATTCTTCTTCACTCGGTCTCCTTAATAATTATAAAGGTTTCAAAAAGTAATTATCAAAAGATTAGTTCAACCTTTTTTTACACGAAAACACTAGTTACCAAATTTATCATATTTTATTCAAATTTATACGTTTTCACAATTTATTTCAACACAAGCATAATTCAGTAGCACTTTTTTTCCTTATAACTACCGCAACGTCGTTCAAAATGATGTAACTACAGAGTACAAGAACACACACACCAACACACAAGGCCTCAGCAGGTGCTCATAATCCCCCTTTATACGTTTGAACAATAGCACAAGGTTTTATGAATATTTCTATTTAATATTGCAAATGGTTACTTTTGAAAGTACATATTTTCTGGACATAATTTTTTTTTATGCAATAATATTTAAAAAATGGTAAATCTATTTCTTAATCGATTTTATTGAGTGTCAATTTCTTATATTAGTTCTATCATTTGATTTGTAAAATATTCTTGTTGATTATGATGAGTAAATATTTTTATTATACGAATCAATTAGCATAGTTTATTTACGAAACTCGAATAAATGAAAATACAAATAATTCTGTACGAAAATAACGTGAGAAATAACTGACATTTGCCCCTATTTGATTAATTCTTTAGTTTGAAACAAATTTTAAAGATTCTATTTAACAATCAATAGATATTATTTGTCATATATGTGATTTAATTTATGATTTTAAAAATAGTATCTTGAAGAAAAAAGAATTACGAATTTGCAATTTTTATAGCATTAATAAATTTTGTCGTTGATTTTTAAAAATTTGTTATGTACGTAAAGTATATTTCAATATATTTTAGTTAATTAATTTGTTTTTCGCACTATTTTATACAGATTTTGTTAATTATATAAATTCGAAATTTTTTAACTTGTGAAGCTATGTGTCTCTTTAGAACACCAATGTGTTCATCAAATATACATAAAAGGTTATAATAACTATGTATTTTGAATAACTAAATGCAATATATACCACAAACTTATATAATATGATTGAATGAAAATAAATCAAGAGTTTATTCATATTACATTTATATAAAAAATAAAATAAAAACGCATTACATTATAAAAACATTTATAGTACGAGGGCCGGTCAGTAAGTTCATGGACTAAGTAGGGAAACATAATTGGAATATAATTGTTTGCTCATATCTTTAACTATTGGAAGATTAATGTCTATGTAAGCAATTTCAGATGTCTGTCATATTGTTCTTTTAAAATTTGGAATTCAACTTTTAAAGTTGGATCTAGAAAAAAACCAAGAGCTTTGTCAAAAGTTTATTTTCTTTATAAAAAGAATTTCCGTGAAGTCCTTGAAAAAAATCATTTAAATCTACTATTATATATTTTGAAAATCCAGGAACTTGACAAGAGTAGGTTTCACTGAGCTGATCGGTGCTTTGTTTTAGGGTCTTATAGGTATACTCAAGTTTCATCACCAGTTAGAATTCATTGGATATGATGATTGTTACCATTGAGAAATTGAGTCATGGTCATTTGACACCATTGGACTCGCACCAGCTTCTCTTCCTCAGAACGATTGTATGCAACCCATTTTGCTGAAACATTTCTGGCAGTTGTGAATTATTTCGGAGACACTGCCTTTTGAGATTCAAAGGATTACACTAATGTTTTCCAGTGTTATTCGACAATCTTTATTCACCAGCTTGCTGACACTCTCTTCGATATCCCCACTTGGGGCAGACACAGACATTCCTGAATGGCCTTCATGTTCCAGGGACTTCCGAAAGCCATTAGTAAACACACGACCTTGATGGAGACAGTTGACGAAAAGTAGCTTGCAATCATTGTAAACTTTGCTGGGGTCGTAAATAACTTTTAAGGTAATAAAATATCGTAGCCCTAAAATGCTCATTTGTTAATTCCATGCTGCCGAAATTTCTGATTAAATGGTTAAAATATAACTATCGATTTTAAAATTTAAAATTTTAATTTTGAAAGATTTATATAACATAGACACTAATCTTCCAATAGTGAATAAATATGACCAAAAATTATATTTAAAATTTGTTTTCCTAACTAGTCCACGAACTTATTGACCGGCCCTCGTATATATATATTTTTTTATATTTAAAAATTTATCTTAAATTGTAGGTAAATGCATATATAAAAATAATAATACAAAAAATTACACATCTGCTGTAAAATATACAATTAAAAATAATTTTTTAATTATATAAATTTATTTTTCACAGCACACCCAATATAGAAAACTACATTTGTAAATATAAGTGATGTATAATATTCTGCTAACAAATCGTTATTCTTTTCTTTGCGTAAAAGTATAAAATATACGTAATGTTATACATGAATATATAATGTATAATGTAATAATAAGGGAACTCACTTAAGTTCAAAAAGGGGAAACCCTAATCTTATTCATTCAATAATAATAACTCTATGAAAACCGCAAAATAAAAAAAAATATTCGTAAACACTAAAATTGATACAATAACAAGCTATCGCAAATACATTGACAAAATGTATATATCGTGTTAATCAAAATTCTTTTTACATGAATTCTTTGCATGAATTAAATTAAAATAGTAGGTTATATCAATCAATCACATTTAGAAAAGAGTAGTAATAATATTTTAATTTGAAAACAATTAAGCATCATGCTTTTCGAATTTACAAAACTAACAGATTCAATATTATAGGTACTAATTTGTGTACTGCATTCATGTAGGTTTCCTAAGCTAGAAAGTTATGATTTAGGCAAATCTATAATGCCTTATTAAAAAATGTCCTCACTTTTTTCAGTAAAATAAAAAAATTGTGTTTATAAAATAACAAAATGGATAATCTTAGAATGCTCTGTTAATATGCATTAACTGAATAAATCTGTAAACTGAGAGTATTTATTAACTTCAATTAACAGCGGTGCCTTTTCCTTCTTTGCCCTGTCACGAAAATTTGTTTTTCAGCACAAAATTTAGTGTTCGAATTTATAACGGATTATAGGAAATTACATTATTTATTTTAAAAAATATTATATTAACTTCGAGAAAATATTCAGTAACAAGTACCTATTCAGATCTATTTAAAATTAGGACAGATTTTCTAGAAAGGACATTAACTTTGTTTTTATGATAACTGGTTAAAATTATTGAGTAAATAAGAAGAAAAATTTATCCACACAGCCACCCCTGTTACGAATAGGTTCCTGTACGCATTGATATTATTTTAATTTTATCACGATAAGATAAGAGTAATGTATAAAACTCTAATATCGAATAGGAACACTTAAAACAAAGTTTTGAGAAAGGGCATAAAACAAATAATCTAATTTGACAATTTCCTATTAAATTAGCCGAGTAGATAGATACATTTGCATGAAGCATCTAATTATTCCTATTTGTAAATATAGAGACAAGGTTTTAGGACACCTGAGATCACTCAAAATCTAATTTAGATTGATGCCTAAAATCCGATGCCACAATTGTCACGACGATGCTTTTCGAAATACTTTAATCAAAATTAATTTATGAGCAAAGAATAGTTTGCTCGCGTATAATAAAACGACTTTTTTTTAAATTGCAAATCTTTATGTATTTATTAAAGAACTATAATTTTGCCTAAATTTTGATTTGAATATTTATGAACTATGTATAATTGAGTGAACAGCATTTTGAAGTGATTTATGGAGATACATAAATATATGCATATACCTACCCTTTATGTTTTTGATTTCACGACAAATTTGTCATAAATTCATATATATAAAGAGAATATCACTGATGAAAGAAAAACCACCCGTTAAACTAAATTAGAATTTTTACAAAAAAAAATTTATCGTTGATGCTTTTAATCATTTTAAATAAATCTTATCTGATCGGAATTTTTAATGTAATTTTTATGTATGTATTTATAGTTATTATAATGTAGCAAAAAGGATAAAATTAATTGTAGACAAAGACAATGCGTAATCTATTGTAATAAAAAAGTGTATATATATAAAAATAGACTTATTATTTTTATACATTTTTGGAGATTATAAATGTTACATTATCGATATAAAATTCATTCCTGTTTTTCTTCTATAGTTTATATAGTTATTGTTATTTGTATATATTGTCTTCCAATTACATATATGTCGATACGCGATCTCTTATAATGACAAAAGCAACATTTGATAGGTCAGCATTAAAACAAAAATACATACATTGTCCTTAACCCCTGGATGTTTCCTGCTTATTTTCGAGAAGCCAAAAGAATTTTATCTTTTAAAATTTATGATACCGTAGAACGCTTACAATGCATATCATAATCAGAGACCAGTGACGAAAAGTAATTGTATGCATGCATAGACATACTATACCCTGTGTGTATATAAGCATACTTTGTTACCTCGAATGCATAATATATATATGTGTGTGTATGTTTTTGAAAAACTAGTTTATAAGCAGCGAAGAAAAAACGTAACTATAGCTTATTCCAAAATGATTAATTAAAATTGGAGATAATAAGTTTTGTCATAATTTGACTATTGAATGTAGTGTTATGTACAATGCTAAGGAAAGAAAAAATAAATTTACAAATGTTTAAAAGTCTAAAAATTCTTGGATATATGCAAAATTTCATAGCTTTATGGAATTTTTAAAGGGTCTTCTTGTTTTAACTTTTATGGTCGAAAACAGTAATCAAGGATAAAAGTTGACTTTATTTGAAAAAGATTCGTTCCGGACTAAAATCCTTGTTCAGTATGTCGTAGATTTATCTGTAATATATTTCCGTAAAAACGTATAAAACATTTCATTTAATATGTTTAACATAAAAAGCGACAAATAAAAACAGAATCTGAAGAGCTAATGACATTATGTTTTCAGGCTATCACATCTGGGATGTTATCAAATAACAAGGTTTTCTTATTTTAATAATACAATTACTGCAACACATTTATTCCGGCAATAATAGCACTATCTGGCACAAAACTTTTTAGAAAGAAATTAATTTAAATAAACTATCGTAAAATTTTTTCTAATGTGATGCATTATTTTTAAAATTAAGCCAACAAAAAATTAAGAAATAAGCATTAAAATTCACAATATTCTAATTTTAAGTTTGAATTTCGGATTTTGTGATATTACAAGATAATAGCATTTGGAGAGGTCGCGGTTCTAGATTAACATTTATAAAATTACAATTAGAAAATATTACTTTCAGTTAACAGATTATTTCATCCAATTAGTATTTAAACATTATTTTTAAACACTAAAAAACTCAAGCACTTTCTTGAATTGACTTTTTCGAAATAAATAGAAATATGTCATTCGAATAATTGCTATAAAAATATTTGTTAATTATTTGAACTTTAGACGGTTTTCTTTCAAAGTAACTATTGTTCAAGTTATTATATTAATACACTCAATAATAATGTGTAATTAAGTTTAATTGAAAATTCAGTTCAATTTGTCTCATATTAACATGCATATGAGACACATTTCTAGTTTTTTTTCTTTTTTAAATTCATGTAATTGTTTTGTTTATTTTATTGTTGAATTTTAATATTTACTATTTTATAGCATTTTTCTTCATTTTGTTTCTACATAAATAAATTTGTTTGTATAAATTTATCCTATACTTGCATGTGAATATCTATATTATTATTCGCCCAATATTTCAATATTCATAAATGCAAATGAAATGGTTTACATAAATATAAAAAGTCTATCTTACACTCTCTCTCTCTCTCTCTCTCTCTCTCTCTCTCTCTCTCTCTCTCTCTCTCTCTCTGTCTCTCTCTCTCTCTCTCTCTGTCTCTCTCTCTCTCTCATATGAAGTTTGATCATGTACACTATTATTGTTTATGCACATATTGGAATAAATTCACATTTGTTAGCCATACATGGTTTCAATGATGAGTAAAGTCAAAAATACACTTCTCCATTGATTTGAACTGAAATAAAAGAATTGGTAGTTGAGTAAATAGCAGGTACACTATGATTATGGTGGGATTAATGTCATGCTAAATGTCATTTGTGCTGTCTGAAGAAGTCAGCATATATCGCTGATGAAGATTGCTGAAACTTCCATAATAAACTGTTACTAGCCATTATGTGTTATTCTTCTACCTTACTCGTCACATTTTTAAATTATAAAACTCTACGCTATATCGTATGAAAGGAGTGAAACGTTGCATTTATGTCATTTTAGGAAATAAAAACGATTATGCATCTGTGTATTTTTGGATTAAAATTAAAATCAGTCCCTTTTAGAAATGAGATAAAAATCGATTATTTCAATTTTTGATTTCAGATATAGACAATAATCTTATCTAGTTTAATATTTATCCATCTATATGTATTCATAGCTATATTAATACAATTTCATAATGTCAATTGTTTTAATCGATTAAAAAAAACATAATTATTCGAATTATTCCTATTGTTATATACTAGTATAATTATTTCAGTAGCTCATTGGAGGATGATAAATTATTAATCAGAAACTCAATTTGTTTCTAATAAAATATGAACAATTCAAATATAAACATAACATACAATATGTTTTGATTGTCGGAAAATTCTTTATTACAAAATACATTTAGATATCCGACTATTTTTTTGGATGAAATAAAATCATTTTAATTCATAGAAAAACCTAACATATTCGGATATAAAATGAAAGAAATTTATCTTACACATATTATTTACATGCATATTAAAAACAACATTTCACAGTAAACAATGTGAAAACATTAGAATTCATAAATACTGGTATCAATTGTACCAATTAATTGTATACATTTTGGTGGATGAAATATACTACCTAATAATTATTTGCTGCTGAAACGATTATTTTTTTAATTGTTTTTTATTAATAAATACTTCGGTTAATCAACAAGCCTGTACTAACTTTGCATTTTACATGGATTCAGTCATTGTTACTTTCGGAGTGTACAATACAATTGCTATGCAGCGTTCAACACCTATTTTCCAGTTGGGTAATATTTATAAAGTAAATAATACATTGCAGTGAGTCTCTGTTTAATAATATATATATGAGCGATAGGCTTTATAAAATTAAGTGTTCAAACTTCATCTCCAAGGTCTCGAAGATGAGGGCATGAGAGGAGTAAGGAAGCGAGGTACTTTTATCCTTTTATCCTTTTAGTAAACAGCTGAACAAGCTTTTCTCCCATTTTCTGTGAATATACTGGAGTGTTTAATCCTCTTAGCAACAAGTGAATCCACCTGCTTAGCATTACTTCGAATCGTTTTAATTGTTTTTCAAAATAAACACTTCGCTACAGCGTTGATGTCACGATTTATTTTCAAACAGGTGAACTTTCTGATTGCATATATTAGATAGATACATACACATACTTACTAATGTATCCCGCGCTTCGTGGAAATTCGGAATAGATATAAGCCATATAAAAGAATTTTTGTGTATAGAACATATTTTCTCCCATGATGAGCATTTTATGTCATAATCTTTTATGAACTAAAATGATTTTTTTCCTCGAATATTTCTTATTTTAATATAAAAGTTAGTATAGTAGCAATACGACAAGTGTCTTATATAATCTTCCCTAATATTAAATAGTTTTATATGTTCAAAATCAAATTTTTCCAAGTAATAATTTATAATAGACGGAATTTTGTGAGCGCCAATTTGGACATGCAAGTACCCTTTATCGACAGCCCCATTATATGTTCACCATGACATTTATAGACCATTTAACGGTCGCTTGTAGTTTATTCAATCAAGCACCATTAATATATATTCAACCTCAGCATATTAAGATATTTTTTCATAAAATAAGAGATTAAAATTACAGTTGACTTTCCGAAATGACCAAAACTTACCCAAATAATTTTTTTAAATTGTTTCTACGTATGATGAAAAATTAATTGAAATATTGAATAAAATACTATAAAAATAGAATTATATAAATATTTCTATATCTAAAAATTGTAGAAACTTTAGCCTAACCCTAAACTAAATAGTCGATCTTTATCAGTCAATAAATATTAAATTAAAATATAATGCCAAACATAATAGGCATATTATTTTATAAAATCGAGTATTGTATGTTAATGAATCATGTGTCAATGTTTGACAACAGGATATCTATCTTTTCTAGTGTTGTAAACAGTAAGACAGGATTCATAAATATGTACCTATTGTAAACATAATTTCCATTTCTTGATTATTCTTTTAAATTTTCTAAGAAAATAGACAATAAAACCCACTGATGTAGACAGTTTCATGGCTTTTTGTCAACCAATAAATACAGCGACCAATGGAAATGCTTGTCGTGTCTTTCATGTCTAATGTAATACATGCAAATGATCAATTAGTTATTACATAAATGCTGCTTCTTGTGCAAGTATTCTGCAACGCTGCTGCTTCTGTGACATTATTCATGTTAGTTCAATAATAATTAATTCAATATTTGTACTGAAAAATGCCTCTTTATTACTGTTCTTTTTAAATTCTGGACTCATTCGAAGAATCAAATTGGCATTGACAACTCTCTGGTAAGTACGATATTCTGAATGAGTTTGCATTAGGAATCCAGTTTTGTGTTCTTTAATTTGAATGACCTCACTTTGTTACTTCGAATCCTTTGTCATTCATAAGTTATTATTACTAATACTTAATGTCATAATTTGGAAATTTACAACGTATAATAATATTATGTTTTATAGAAAAATTTGGTTTAGAGATTAAAAAGTCAGAGATTAATTATATGCATGTGCTGAAATTATTCGTTTAAACAAAGTTTGTGTCACACAGTAGAATATTACCAAGTATTATGAGTAAGCAATGAATGAAACACAATAGAACAAAACACACGATTTTAGTGCTCAATAATAAATAAATGATTTCTAAATAAGTCATTAAATGTGAAGCAATGTCATGGTTTCTATCCATATATAAAGCCACAGAAATGTGATTACGAAGCATAAGATAAAGTTTTGGAAATATTTAATTTGGTAATTCAATACGAAATATGACTATACGACAAGTAAAGAATAAAAATTGTATTTCAAGATTGAAAACTTTTCTAATGAAGAGTTTTAATATACTCAAATGACGTATTACTTTAAGGTATAGTTTTAAAAATTCGTTTTGGAATATTTTAAAATTTTCTTTCCAATATGTAATTGTGTATACGAATGTTTCTATCAAATTTACGAAATGCACTTTGAGTACATATGGGTAATTATTTGCGCTAATACACTTATTTTATATAATAATAATAATAATAATAATAATAATAATAATAATAATAATAATAATAATATATTTCAGTCAATGGTTGAAGTTAAAAATTTAAAAAGAAGGAATAAATACACCACCAAGAAAAATCTCCATTTACAATATTATAAACTATTTAGAACATTTATCACTTGATCAGTTTGAACTATATTTTGGAGCTTTGGTTTTTGCAACAATAGATCATGATCAGTCTCTTGTAATGTAAAACTTAAAACATTTTTTTTTTTCAGTGAGACATTTAAACATAAATTTGGTAATCGTTAGAGACTATCAAACATTTTATAAATTCATAAATTTGAAACAAATCGCAACAACTTTCATCCACCATTGAAGTCTTTTTTTCGCTGGATAAGACTACCATAATTTGAAATTGCATTTATTGGAATTACAGTATCGCGATTTATTTCAATGTTTTATTAGTTTTCGAAGAAGAATTGCTTTTACTACTTATGCAACTCTTACTAAGCGTCATGTGATTGCTCAATTTTGAGAATATCATAATTTTCAGCATACAATAGTACTAATATGGGGCTTTCCAACCCTTATTTTCACAGTACATCTTCGATTTATCCTAGTAGCCTGCAATTTGTTGCACTCTTTTACGATTGATGAAAGTGTCTGCTGTCCAAGTCTTCAAAAGGGAATGATAAATATATTAGGTATATTTAAAATTATAAATATAATATTAACTATATTATTGTATTACATATATCAATTATAATGGCTTAATATATATATATATATATATTACTAGTAATTATAATTAAATATAATAATTTAACTGAGAGTTACATTAAACTCAAACCTTAAATGGGACTGCACCACTTTGAGATATGTTTTAAAACCTACCCCAGGCGGCTATATCCCCTTAAACGTCTCAAAGCAATGTGGAAACTATCTCTCTACTAAAAGTTTCAACACCTCTATCCGCAGTGTCTTAGAATCCTCTGCTCCCATTTTTATTAGTTTTAACTACAAAATATACTAACGCCTGGAGCGTTTCCAAATTTGGGCACTGATTTATTATTAAAAACATATTTAATGAATAGTAAGCTGTTTTAAAAAAAAATTATAATGGAAACCAAAATGGGAACGAAATAGGAATCATTATATTAAGAACCGCAAATAATTTTTGCATAGGAATATACAACTTTAATTGTCAAAAGGTCTTTAACTATAAGCGTTATAAAAAAACTATAGTAGTACATTATAGTAGTAGGGTTGGTGTACTTCTACTTCAGTCACGTGGCAGGGGGTGGGGGTGCTGAGTGGTGCTCAAATGCACTTTGGAACGACTGCACCTTACTGAGTGGTAGGGGGGAAGGGGGAGGGGAGGGGAGGGGGTAGTCTCGACCAATCACGATCGAGTACGATCAGCCAATGACAGAACAGGAAGAGTATAAAAGGAATACGTGC